>VMDR010012826.1:0-25933 GCA_007922815.1 Macrotus californicus | reverse complement strand
AAAAATGCTGAGTGAAAAATTAGTATGTCCGACTACATGTAGAGTGAAAACAAAACCATGTAGAAGGGGTTAGAAAGAAACACCCCCGAAGGAACACAAGTTCTATCTCTGTGTGGTAAGATTTTGGGAACATTTTATTTAATACTGTGTGCTATCTGAATTTTAAAAATTCTGTAGTTACACAAAAGTCTTCCATAATGGAAAAATTAAAAAATGAAAATAATACTGATGAAAAAGAAATTTATTAAAATGAACCAACATTATGTTTTCTTGGGACTTTTTGACTTTTGTATTTTAATTTTATTTTTTATTTAATAATTTCTTTTGTATTTTCATTACCACTTAGTCTGCCACCACTCAGCAGTCACCACACTGTTGTCCATGTCTATGAGTCCTTTTTCCTTTTTGCTCCATCCCTCCACCTCCTACCCTCCCTGCCACTAGCCGTCACCTGCTCTCCATCTATGAGTTTGTCTTTATTTTGCTTGTTAGTTCAGTTTGTTCATTAGATTCCACGTATGAGTGAAATCACATGGTATTTGTCTTTCTCTGACTGGCTCATTTCACTTAGCATAATGTTCTCCAGGCCCATCCATACTGTCGCAAAGGATAAAATTTTCTTCTTTTTTACGGCTGAGTAGAATTCTAATGTGTAAATGTCCTGTAGTTGTTTTATCCGCTCATCTACTGATGGACACTTGGGCTGCTTCCATAGTGTCCATAGTTTCTACATATTGATGATTGTAAATATTGCTGCCATGAACATAGGTGGGTTTATGTTCTTTTGAATTAGTGTTTTGGGTTCCTTCAGACATATTCCCAGAAGTGAGATCACTGAGTCTAAAGGCAGATCCATTTTTAATTTTTCAAGGTATCTCCACACTGCTTTCCATAGTGGCTGCACCAGTCTGCATTCCCACCAACAGTACAGATGGTTCCCCTTTCTCCACATCCTCACTAGCACTTGTTGTTTGTTGATTTATTGATGATGGCCATTCTGACAGGTGTGAGATGGTATCTCATTGTGGTTTTAATTTGCATTTCTCTGATGATTAATGACTTTAAGCATCATTTCAATGTCTATTGGCCATCTGTGTGTCCTTTTTGGAGAAATGTCTATTCAGATCCATTTTTCTAGCCTCCAGTCTCCAGCAGTTGGCATTCTGGGGACAAAGTAGGTCTTTGGGTCTTCCCAAATCTGAGGGCAAAGTTTTGAAACAGGAGTTTGCATTAGCATGTCTGGTTCTCAGACAGTGGAGAGTTGGCACTTAGTGCCTTCCTTCATCCTCCTAAAATAAATGAGGACACAGCATGTCCCTTTTCTGTACATAAAATCATGTCTTGCTGGAATATGGTGTGTAGGACTGAAGGGGGCTTCCTTATCTGTCAGAACCTTCAGTTTTGGTCAGTGACAGAGGATGAGCAAGGTGAGATTAGAACTCAGGGATTTTGACTGCCTCATCATCACTTGACCACATCTTTCTGGGTGGAGAGATCCACTTCTGTACCCTCTAAGACATAATAGAAAAATGTCACTTACATGAAATTTTATGTCTCACTTTTCAAGTAGGCACACATCCTGCTGTTATAAATTATTTAAACAGCTGCTGAAAACTTCTATTTTTGCAGCACTTGCTGAGAATTTACTTTGACCTTGAACTTGATATGTAACTATGGTCAGAGTTATTTCCCAGGTGACCAGAAGCATCTGGTGTTGCAAGGAGCCCAGACTCAGGAGCAGATTTGACAGTCTGTCATCTCGCCATTTTTTTGACATTTGAGTACCACACAATGACAGAGCAATCATGTGGAAAGGAAGGAGGAGATGAGAAGGTTTTGATGGGTACAGCATCCCTGAAATGCTAAGCCTGTGAGAGGGACATTTAAAGGTGCCCTCGGTCAACTCACATGAAAGAAATTAGTTGTTTCCCTGTACAGCCACATGTGGGATGAACTTGGCTTGCCTAGCTTTGTGTGCAAGAAAAGACTTTTATGAAGACATGTTTGGAAAGGAATGTCCACCAGAGGAAAGACTTTCCTGTGGTGCGTTTCCAGTGAGAATAAGAATTTCAAGGACTCCTTGAGGCTTGGCATGTGTGCAAAAAGTTTGAACTAATATGATGGACAGGAAGATCCTGGGTCCTAAGGTTCTAACTTCTGCTGTGTCACTCATTCATTAAATGTTACTCATAAAAATATGGGCATTGCAGAAATTATAAATTAAATGTCTTACACAGAGAAGCAGCTAAACAACAACAACAACAACAACAATGAATGAAGATCTGAGTTCAGCAATTATTCTGTTCCAGCCACTTGATGTGAAGGGTAGTGCTAGTGTTTCCTGTTCCTTGGACTTTCCAAAAGACATTGAGAATCCAGATATTATGAGATCTCCACATTTTTACGTCTGGGTAACTACTTGAAACTTTCAAGTATGCTGTGTAGATCCAACAAAACAAGTTGGGGAGAGTGGACTAAGTCCCTTGGTGGTAGAGTCCTCCCCCTTCCCCATGAGAAGCTAAGGACCAGATCAGTAATAGAACTATCCAAAATCACTTGCTTTAGTGAACATTTACTGAGGGCCAAGTTTAGGCCTCTAGGCAAGATATCCTGTGAAGATCTGGCTCTGTGAACTTCCAGGTACAAGAACAAATCATTCTTTTTTTTCCTTTTTTCTGAGTCTGAATCTTCATCTGTAAACAGAATTTAAGGACAGTTATCTCCATGGATAATTGTGAAAGTTAAATGAACTTTTGCTGACAAATGCACCTCAGTGCTTTGGAAATAATAAGTTTTCAAGACATGTTCATTGAATAACATCAAGTTTTAGAATTAAGGATTGCTGGTTGATTGTTTGGTTATCTAGCATTAGTCATGCAGGGAGAGGGTTTTGGAGGTGGAGAGGGAGGAAGGGTGGAAAATCATAGATAGTAGGGGAACGGAGCTGATGTGTTGTCCAATTTAGGTGTTGTCACTTAATAGCTGTGTGACTGTAACTCTGCTGAGTCTCAGTATTTTTAGTTTTGTGAAAATCCAACTTGGAATATATGGGCCTATTGGGAAGAAGTGACATCTTTACAATATTAAGTCTTTATCATGACAAAAATGATTCAGATCTACTTTTAATTATTTCAATAATGTTCTGTAGGTTTATCCATAGACATCTTCCACTTCTTTTGTTATGTGATACTTTCATTATCCTTCAGCTGTAAATATTTAAAAATTTCTATTGTTATCATCTCATTCATCCATTCAGTATTTATTTACTTCTTACCATATGCCAAGCTCTGTTCAAAGCACTAGACATTTACTAGTGATCAAAAGGCAGAAATCCCCACCCACATGAAATATGTATTATAGTCAGAAGACAGCAAAAAAACACAGCAAATAAACAAGTGTAAAGCATGTCAGAAGGGGTAACGGGTATAGGGAAATGTAAGGCAGGGAAAGGAGCAAAGAATACCAAGTGAGGGCAGAGACAGTTCAATTTGGAGTTCATTTTTAAATAGAGCAATTGGAGAGATGTCATTGCGTAAGTGACCAGAGGAGGAAACTGAGGGGGAGACGGTGTTTTGGACACTGTGACAGAGGGAACAAAGGCACTGATGGAACTGTGTGCGCTGCAGCTACATTTGCGACACAAGGGATCTAAGATGATTTAAGTGAAACAGAGGAAATAGAGTCAGCGAGGTGAATGAGGAGCCAGACGCTGTGGGCTCTGCAGGCTGCTGGGGAAACTGGGGCTTATGTTTCCAAATAATAAACTTTTCAAATCCATTTACATTGATTGTTATTATTGATAGATTTGGATTTATTTCTCTTTTTATTCTCTACATGCAATTATTTTGTCTTTACTTCCTTTTCATCCTCTACCCTTGTCTGATGGCTTAATACAATTCCCTTCATTTAACACTGATGTTAAAACACAGCCTGTAGAAGCCCTCCCTGGGTATGGGTTCCTGCTCCGCTCCCTCCTAGCAACATGACCTTGGGCCAATTCCTCAACTGCTCTGTGCCCTAGGCTCCTACCTGTTAGAAAAGGTACAGAGAAACATTTCTGCCTTGAGGATGCCGTCAAACACTTCCAACAGTATTCAAGACTGGTTTGCTGTTATTCTGCTGGTTTGAATTGAACATGCTGGTTTTATTTCTACTCTAATTATACTCTTAATTTTTGAATGTGCATATTTTTCAAGAATGTGAAAAGTTACTCCATATCTTTTCCTCCTCTTGACTACTGTAAAGCCTAATATTATTTAACCTTCCTTTAAATATTTCCTACTTGTTAGTGTTGTTTAGAGTTTGGTTTTGAAAAACAGGATTTGCTTTTTACAATCATCAGATTATCAAATTTAACAATAATTGTTTCTGTAATTACCTTGTTTTTCCCCTGGGTTCATCTTCTTCCTTTACTGATTTTTTTTTTTACCAGTTCTTTTAATGAGGATTTGTGGGAATATAAACTATGCTTATATAGCTAGATAAGCTTTTGTTTTGTTCTCACTTGTGATTGAAGGGTTAGCTGGATATAAAATTCTATAACATCTACAAGGGTTCCTAAAAGTTCCCAGCCATCACTGTACATCATTGATTTTTCTTTTAAATGTCATCTATCAGTTACAGGATTGTGAAATGGTTCTGAATGCTACAGTAGAGAGAAGCAGGGAGAGAGGGAAGGAAAGGTTGGTTAAGGAGGAGCATCAGACTGCAGACAACTTGGCCGGGCCCATGTGGCGTCCCCAGCAGAAGCTGCTCCTTAGAGAAATCCTGCAATGAGCAGGAATCTCCAGCACTAGTAACCCGGCTGGCTTCTCACTGACAAACAGTTCAGGGAAGTGGGGTTTAGGCATGTTGGCGGCAGATCTGGGGTGTGGCAGCTCAGCTAGGCTGTCAGGCAGCAATGTTTCCCACTACAGGTCCTTTATGGGAGGTCTTGTGTGGGTTCTTCATGGTTACCAGGTCAGTGTGCTACTTGGAGTGGATTGAGCGGTATCTCCCAAAATGATATGTCTATGTTTCAATCCCTGGACTCTGCCAGTGTGAGCTTATTTAGAATCAGTGTGTTTGCTGATATATTTGAGAATCTTGAGATGAGACCAGAAGCTGAGGGAGACTAGCAGCTGCTGTACTGGTCCATGCCAACACATAACTCATCCATCATCTTGGGGGGGCCTTTGAACAACGTCGTTCTCCAGGATATTATTTGCACTAGGCAACATGACAGTGTGTGTGTGTGTGTGTGTGTGTGTGTGTGTGTGTGTGAGAGAGAGAGAGAGAGAGAGAGAGAGAGAGAGAGAGAGAGAGAGAGAGTACACACTCACAGGCAACTGAAATCATATTGAAAGAATATCTGAAAAATGCAAAGTTATTGCACATAGCTGTGTCCTTGGTGCCAGTCAGGCTGGTCCCTAAGGCCGGCTGTTCCCTGTTCCTGACTGTATAGCTGTCTCCCTCTCCTCCTACCTCCCCAGCTCCCTCAAAATCCTGCAAGAAGATCAGACAGCGTAAGTGTCTTCCATTATCGATCCCACATTTTGAATTTTGTTTTTTAAAGAAAATATTCTCTCTAAATAGTGATTCTCAACTTTGGCTGTCTGCGTGTGTTGGTGCGCTTGTGTTTTTAAGCTGTGAGAGGAGGTCATTGAGATGGCGTGATCACCAGGTGACCCAAGGGCTGGACCCGGGCCAACAGGGGCTCCTCACCCCCTCCTCTGTCCTCAGAATAAACGTTCTGCCCACTATTCCCTCTCTGGGAGCTATTTCAAGGACATAGACACTGTGACCTATGGGGACTATACTGTCTGATCTCTCAGATGTGTTGGGTGAGAAAAAAACCTAAAAACTGTTGTGAGTGTGATGTTCTTCCTTATGATCATGTGATGATGACTTTAGGCCCCTCCCCTCTTGTATACAGGTCAGTGAGAATTATTCACTGAGTCAGTGAAATGCTTTGTCTGAGAGGCCATTCTTCATTAATTTTATTCCGGAGAGTAAAACCACTATAGAAATAGCAAAAAAAGTGACCTGTTTAAAAACATGTCTGCTCAGAAATATGTCTGGTTTTCTATCGCCTTCCTATTTTATAGACAAAGAGAAATCTGTGTATTGTGGCTTTGCACAACTTTGGTTACTATTAATCGTCAATAAAATGGGATGGGAATATTTTCCAATTTCACTTAGAGCCTTTCGAGGGTGATGTTTCTGCTTTGGCCTCATTTATTGTAACAGCATTAAACCAACCACAGTGTCTGATCCGGCCTCTTTACTTTCGACAGGATGTTTCTTCTTCCCCAAAGAGGGTCACCTTCTGCTGGCTTATGCTGCATAATAACAGTAAGTTTTCCTCTAGGATTAACTTCTAAGGAGGGGAGTGTCACCTCAACATTGTATGTCTGCTGCCAGTCCTAGAGGTAATGGCTTTAGTAGCCTTAATGCTGCCGACCTTCTGCATATTAGCACTTCCTTTGATGAACCAAGGAGGCTGCTCGGCTGATCTGAGGCCTCTTTGAGTATTATCATTTTGTTTCTCTTTGGCCTGCGCCTTGTTTAGGAATATAGAGAAGTGTGTTTGAAATGAAGGAGAAAACCTGAACAGAGAGGGAAAAAGGCAACACTGTAATGACTTCCAGCTGCCAGTCAGCATTCTGAATTTTATAAAAATAATTTTTCAAAAAATTAGCTAATTAATTCATGTATATGTGTATGTATTTATTTATTTTTAGAGAGAGGGGAAAGGAGGGAGAGAGAGAGGGAGAGAAACACCTATGTGAGAGAGAAATATTGATCGGTTGCCTCTCTTACATGCCCCAACCAGGGACCAAACCTGCAACCCAGGCATGTGCCCTGACCAGGAATCAAACCTGTGACCTTTTGCTTTGCAAAATGATGCCCAACCAACCGAGCCACAGTGGTCAGGGTAGCATTCTGAAATTTAAAAAAAATATAATAAATAATATCAGAGTTGCTGTGTTTGGACCCTTCATATTCCTAGGGCTGTCTTTTGTTGTTATTTTGATTCTTCAGCTCTTATTTTTTGATACTCATTTACCACACCAACAGGTCACTTTGAAGTGAAACTCCAGGGCTTTAAATGATGTTTATCTTGTAACAAACAGCAATATTCTTGCAGGTGGTAATAATAAGATTTTCCATTTATGTCGTTGATACATGCAAGGCATTTTCCCATTCATTGTCCTGCTCTGTCCTAAGAGCAACCATGTCCTGTGCAGCCAAGTGGCCCTGGCTCACAGCCCCACCTCTGATACTTTCTAGTTGCAGGACTGTTATGTCCAGATGGAATGTTGTGTGTTGAAGCTCTAACTCCCAAGGTGGCTGTATTGGGAGATGGGCCTCTAAGGAAGCAATTAATGTCAAATAAGTCATAAGGATGGGCCCTGATCTGATAGGGTTAATGTCCTTATAAGAAGAGATACTAGAAAGCTTGCTCTCTCTCTCTCTGCCTCTTCATGTACACAAAGAGGAAAGGTTTTCTGAAGACACAGTAAGAAAATGAACTTTCACCAGATACCAAATTTGATGGCTCCTTGATTATGAATTTCCCAGCCTCCAGAACTGTGAGAAAATAAATTTCTGTTGTGCAAGCCACAAACCTGTGGCATTTGTTCTCATAGCCCATGCTGACTAAGACAAGCATCCTGGGCCCATTATTGAACATCTGAGCCACCTCTGTGCCATGCAGCTCAGAACCCCCAGGTCACAGAGTGCCCCCTACTTTGTTCAGTGCTCTGGTCAGTTGTCAGTTCCTTAGAGAGCCCCTCACTGCCCAAGAAACCTGTCCTGTCACACCTTACCTCCCCAGGCCATTCACACCTTGTATATCCAGCTGACTACTCAAGTATTAATAATATAAAACTGGAGGAGGTTTAGTTTCTGGAGAGGGTGAACCAAAAAGACTCTGAACTGGGCACATCGAGTAGAAAGTATGAATGCCACACTGAAAACAGAGGATTAAGGAGTTTACCCACTGAATTGGGACAATGTTAGAACAATTTATTAGCAAGACAGGCTTATAATTCTTCATTAATTTTCTCTGGTTTATGAAACATTTACCAACCCAATCTGAAAGATCTCTAAATATTGTCAGTTGATGGGGCCATCCACGGAGATGCACTTACCCTCTCTTCCTCTCTCCCTCCCCTTCTCCCCCTTGTGCCCTCTCCTCACCTTCTCTCACTGCCTGGTCAAATAGAGGGATCCAGTGAAGACATGTCACAAGTGCCAGAAAATACTACTGATGCTTCTGCTGCTGCCGAGTCTGTTCTCTTTCCAAAGGCGTGACATCATTTACCCTGCTCATTTCATGTTTTTAAATCCAGGCTCATGGGATACCTAGTAACTTCGCATCAAGTGAACCACATATTTGAAGTTCTGAGCTCAGTGGAGCCAGAGCTTGAAAAGTTTCCTTACTGTAAGCTGAAACCCTCTGTGTGTATATGTTTGTGTTACTCTCTCCGAGAGATTGAAACAATTCATTCATCTGTTCATTCATTTATGTATTTGGCAAATTGTTTATTAAGCATCTACCTGACTAATATACTATACTGGGCACTGGAGACAGACAGGTTTCATACCTCAATAAGGGAGACAAGCAAATAAATACATTCAGGACATACAGGGCAGGGCCTCGCAAAAACTCAGCTAGATCATGAAAGTCTTGCAGACCACACCGAGAAGTTTGCTTTTTATTTTAAATCTTTAAGTTTAAGAATATTTCTTGGGCTTTGAGTAGAGAATGGATTAGAGCAGATAGTAAGTAACCGGTTATGAATGTGAGGAGACAGGATAATTTATGAGAAAATATTTTTGTAATACATTACTGTGTAATGCCATATCAGGAATTTCTCCTACTGGTCATATTTTAGTAAACGGTTTGCAGTATCAAGCTTGACAACCTGCCTGAAAGGGCCTTGCCTTCTAGGTGACTGCATGACTGACTTGCTTCTGGTAGCAAAGCAAAAACAATTTTATTTTCAAGAGGGAGTTTTACTGTGTCTGTTATTTTAACTGGCAAGACATTCTTGGATTTATCTGAGGATGAAATGACTCAGTGAAGTTTGTGATTTGTGTGGTGATGGGAAAGTCTTATTCCAAAGAGGAAATAAATGAACTATTACTTTTTGTTCTCTTATTACTTTATACTAGAAACTTTTCAAAATAAACTATGCTATTTTGACTAGTGCCATTGTATTAGAACAAAGAACCTTCTTTGTTCCTTATACTAACAGGATGGGTTTGGCAAAAGGAGGAATGAATAGTAATTTTCTGTGAATATATTTAAAAAATAAATAGAAGGTACTCTGCCAGTAGAAGAAGAACTAGGAATGCCTGCCTGTTCAGTTGGTTCTTCCAAGAATGGCTGGTGTCCTTACAAACTGGCCCTGTGGCTGGTTCTTCTGTAGGCGTGAAAAATGCAAATGATGGGACTAGTTGACTCTGGATGGAATCTCTTTGAAGTCATGGGCAGGTGGTTTTATGCAGTCTGGCTGGGTTGGGGGTCTGAAAATAGGCTTCCCATGATCTCTTCCATCCCCAACTTCAGTGCTATTATGGTGGACTATGCACAACAACAATCAGCCCATGGAAATGGGTTCACAGGGCAGAAGAGTCATTGGACTAGGAGGCTGTTATGTGCAGTGATGTGCAGGGGCTGACTTCTCTATCTGACCTTGCCAGGGTTACAAATCTGTGAAAATGTGGTTGGGTTGTGAGTCACTTCCGGTCTAGTTTTTATATGAGGCACATGTTAATAATACATGTAGTAATATCCTAGTTGAACTTATTAAACAATCAAAGTACACTGTCTTTGGTTACATTTGTGATTTTGCTAAAAATATTTCCTGTCAAATATTCAAGCGTGTTCTCGTTTTTTGTTCAATTCAAATTATTGGTCTCTGGAGATGCTTATAAGTGAAGCAAATGGCCATCTGTTTTTTGAGAGGGCCATTCATCTACTGAGGCAGCACTGAGGAGGGCTCCAGCTCTAGGCCTTTGTGATTAAAGCAGGAAAATGTATCACTTTGTTCAGAGTCATTGCCCTTATCTGTGATTTTTGATATGTTGCTATGTAGAAAATAGCAATGTATCAGAAAGCGGGCTTAAAAAGTGTCAGAAGAACTAACGAATACCAGTAGATGTTTCTTTGTGTCTGTTATAAAGATTCTGCATCTATGTTGCTATTATGAATTTTTTCCCTGACTATTTATTTTCAACAAAATAGTCAATCAAATTATTTTTTGGAGTTGACCTTTTGGGTCCTCTATTCTTTCTTTTTTAAACAAAATTTCTTGGCAGGAAAGTGTTATCCTGAGTTTTCAGTCTTGCTTCTTTTATGTAACTCAAGTAAAATGATTACTCAAAAAGGCCATAGCATGCACTTATTGGCTGGTGATAAAGTGACCCAGAAGTGGGGAAACTTGTTGGGCTCTTAGTTATTTCTTCAGGTTTTCTTTTAAAACTGAATGCAGTCAGCAATTAAATACCGTGACACATTTAGCTGTAATTGCAAATGCAAATAGTTCACAGATATGAGCATTTAGAAAATGTGTTACTTTCTGCTATTAAGCTTTTCTCTGATCTACTTCATTATTGAAAAAGCACTTTCATGGTTTCCTATCACTCTGTTTCTTACCTGTTCTTCTGTGTATGCGACTATTGTATGCTCATAGGTTTTCCATAAAAGGCTTAAGAGATGAAGAGTAGTGTTACCCACCCCCCCAACAAAAGATAGCCAATGACCATTTGGGTCCTATCTCAGATGTGTTCAAAATTTTGCCATTCATAAGGGTGTACTGCCAACATCATTATCATTATCTAGAAATTTTCCTCACTCTGGAAAGAAACACCCTACCCCTTAGCAGTCACTCCACATACCCTGCGCTCTCCCTCCCTCTGGCCATCATTAATCTATCCATTGTCTCTGAATTTGCATATCCTGCACATCTTATGCAAATGGCCGCAGTCTTTTGTTTCACTTAGCATTGTGTTTTCCAGATTCATTCTTGGTGAGTTTTATCTCATGAGAATTCTATCTCAATAAAATGTACATTAAAATCATGGTATTCAGTTAAATAAATAAACTTAAAAAGACCTTATCATTTAAACAAGAGAGTACCAACTGTATGAAAACATGTACTTAAAACCAATTTACAAACTTATAGTTCTAGACTTCCGGCCAAGGTGGAGGCACAGGTAGACACACTGTGCCTTCTTGCACAACCAAGAGAAGGACAACAACAAATTTAAAAACAAAAAACAACCAGAACTGACAGAAAATCAGACTGTATGGAAGTCCAGCAACCAAGGAGTTAAAGAAGAAACACTCACCCAGACCGGCAGGAGGGGTAGAGATGGGCAGCCAGGAGGAGAGGACTCATGGCAGGGTGGTGGTTGGAGGACCAGGGTGAGTGAGGCTGCAGCTGGTGGGCAAGGTGGTGGCTGGCAGACCCAGCAAGGTGGCAGGTTGAAGACTGGGCAGTCCCACATTCCTGTGCAGATAAACCAGGAGGAATAACTAGAGAGCGAGACAGACTGAGCAACCCAGAGTTCTAGCACAGGGAAGTAAAGCCCCAAGCCTTTGACTGAAAACACCTGTGGGGAGTTGAGGTGGCAGCAGGAGAAACTCCCAGCCTCACAGGCGAGCTCATTGGACAAACCCACAGGGTCCTAGAACATACACAACCCGCCCACCTGGGAATCAGTGCCAGAAGGGTCCAATTTGACTGTGGGTAGCAGGGGAAGTGACTGAAAGCCGGCAGAGAGCACAGCAAGCGGCACTGCTCTCTCTCGGACCCCTCCCCCACATACAGTGTTACAACACAGCAATGTGGGTTGCCCCGCCCTGGTGAACATCTAGGCTCTACCCATTACTACGTAACAGGTGCACTGAGACAAAAAAAAAAAAATGGCCCAAATGAAAGAACAGACCAAAGCTCCAAAAAAATTACAAATAAGAGACGAAGAGATAACCAACCTATCAGATGCACAGTTCAAAACACTGGTAATCAGGATCCTCACAGAATTGGTTGAATATGGTCACAAATTAGATGAACAAATGAAGGCTATGCTAAGTGAAATAAAGGAAAATGTACAGGGAACCAACAGCGAGGGGATGGAAACTGGGATTCAAATCAAAGGTGTGGACCAGAAGGAAGAAAGAAACATTCAACCAGAACAGAATGAAGAAACAAGAATTCAGAAAAATGAGGAGAGGCTTAGGAATCTCCAGGACGTCTTTAAATGTTCCAACATCCAAATCGTAGGGGTGCCAAAAGGAGAAGAAAAGAGCAAGAAATCACAAACTTATTTGAACAAATAATGAAGGAGAACTTCCCCAATCTGGCAAAGGAAATAGACTTCCAGGAAGTCCAGGAAGCTCAGAGAGTCCCAAAGAAGTTGGACCCAAAAAGGAACACACCAAAGCACATCATAATTACATTAGCCAAGATTAAAGAGAAGGAGAGAATCTTAAAAGTAGCAAGAGAAAAGGAGACAGTTACCTACAAAGGAGTGCCCATAAGACTGTCAGCTGATTTCTCAAAAGAAACCTTGCAGGCAAGAAGGGGCTGGAGAGAAGTATTCCAAGTCTTGAAAGTCAAGGACCTACATCCAAGATGACTCTATCCAGCAAAGCTTTCATTTTGAATAGAAGGCCAGATGGAATGCTTCCCAGATAAGGTCAAGTTCAAGGAGTTCATCATCACCAAGCCCTTACTATATGAAATGTTAAAGGGACTTACCTGAGAAAAGGAAGATAAAAAATATGAGCAGTAAAATGACAACAAACTCACAGTTATTAACAACCACACCTAAAACAAAAACAAAAACAAACTAAGCAAACAACTAAAACAGGAATAGAATCACAGAAATGGAGATCACATGGAGGGTTTTCAATGGGGGAGGGGGAGAGAGGGGAGAAAGGTACAGAGAATAAGTAGTATAAATGGTGGGTAGAAAATAGACAGGGGGAGATTAAGAATAATATGGGAAATGTAGAAGCCAAAGAACTTGTATATATGACCCATGGACATGAACTAAAGGGGGGGAATGCAGGTGAAGGGGAATAAAGGGGGGTAAATGGGACAACTGTAATAGCATAATCAATAAAGTATATTTTAAAAAAGATAAAAAAACTTATAGTTCTAGATTCCTAGGTACCTATTAACTTCATGAATTATCTGCCCCCCCACCCCATCTATTAAAATTGGATTTGAAAAAACTCTTCTACTATATCAATATCAGTTTCTATCGCATCAATCATGCAATATCTTCTTTTTTAAAGATTTTTAAAACTTATTTTCATAGAAAGGGGAAGGCAGAGAGAAAGAGAGGGAGAGAAATATCAATGTGTGGTTGCCTCTCATGTGCCCCGTACTGGGGACCTGGCCTGCAACCCAGGCATGTGCCCTGACTGGGAATCAAACTGGTGACCCTATGTTTTATAGCCCACCCTCAATCCACTGATCTACACCAGCCAGGGGCAATATCTTCTCTTTGATCATATCCTATTCATCTTTGCTCCTACAAAGTACCATATGATCTCACCTATAAGTGGGACCTAGTCAATGAAACAAACAAGCAAGTAAAATATAACCAGAGACATTGAAATTAAGAACAATCTGACAGTAACCAGAGAGGAGATGGGAGGGGATAATGAGGGGAAGAGGGGGAAGGGTTTTCAGGAACAACTATAGAACACATGGACAAAACCAAAGGGGGGATGGGATCAATAGTGGGAGGTGGGGATGGTTGGGGTGGGGGGAGGGAGAAGGGGGAAATGGAGACAACTGTACTTGAACAACAATAAAAAACAAAACAAACAAACAAACAAATACTTAGGTTAAAAATCATCATGAGGCAGAATAAGCTATGGACAAGCATGTCCATGCAGAGTTGAGTGTAGAGTTTGCCTCTTCGGTACAAAGTATGTGATATTTGCCTTTCTTGGCTCAGTTTCTCCTGCCATGAAATGGACAC
Source organism: Macrotus californicus (assembly GCA_007922815.1). Lineage (NCBI taxonomy): Eukaryota > Metazoa > Chordata > Mammalia > Chiroptera > Phyllostomidae > Macrotus > Macrotus californicus. Next base: position 11,941 of record VMDR010012826.1, on the reverse strand, counting down.
AAGAATAATTCCTGCCAGAGGGTGATTGTGAGGTGTCAGTGAGTGCTCAGAGCAGTGCAAGGTATCCAGTATGTTTTCAAATGATGGAAATAATTATTACTCTTATTAATCCTGATGTTTATACCAGACAGTGTCCAGTCATGTGTGCTTATGGAACAAGAAGTATGGCAGTGAGGATTACAAATATTCAATGACAACAGAAAGGTTTCTATTAATTCCTGGATTTACACGTTAGAATTCTGCTTATATGGCTAATGAGGTTTAGTTTGGGACATTTATTCCTGGATCTCTGAGGCCATATGACTTATCAAGAACATCATGGAAATACATACCATGAACAAGCTGAAGTCATTGAATGAAAATAAACACATTTCAACTCAGCTTTCTTTTTCTACTGTGCACTATTTGGGTTAAAGAGTCAGTAAAGAAGTTGGGAAGAACTTGACATTCAGATTAATGTCATAAATAAACAGAATTTTTAAAAAGGATGGTATTTATTTATTTTTAGAGAAGGGAAGGGAGAGAGAAGAGCAGGGGAGAAACACCAATGTGTGGCTGTCTCTTGCACACCCCCTACTGGGGACCTGGCCTGCAACCCAGGCATGTGCCCTGAGTGGGAATCGAACCGGGGACCCTTTGATCCACTGAGCCACACCAGCCAGGGCTAATAAACAGAATTTTGAAATGCATCAAAGTAGGAGCAACTTAATAAGGAGACATAAAATTTCAAATTCTTTCTCAGATTGGAAGATGGATTACTTTTATCAAATATTAAAATTACGAAGACAATCACATGAAGGTTTTAATTATTTGCAGATTTTTCTAATATTTATTAACTGATCATCTAAACTACTAATTTTACCTATAAGAAGCTTATTGCATGCAATTGTGCTACACTATTTTGTTTAATAAATGTAATACATTTTGGAAAACAACTACTATTGATATCAAATATATTCTATGTAAAAAAATCTATATCTATAGATGCAGTTATTTATTTTCTAATAGTGGCATAATAGTTATAAAATACCGAAATAGGTAATTTTGTTCATTTACAAAGTGATTTTATATGCACATATATTGATCTTTTTCAGACCCTGAGCGTTGATATTAATTATGAAAAATGTATTAAGGGCCGAATTTGGGCCAGATATTGAGGTCCACAAGTTAACTTAGGTAAAATAGTTGAACATTCCCAGCTGTTATGGGTGACTGTGTTCCCCCAGATTTCTTGTGTTGAAATCCTAACCCCAAAAGATGGTATTAGGAGGTGTGGCCTTTGGAAGGTGATCAGTTCCTGAGGGTGGAGCCCTCCTGACTGGGTCTACTGCCCTGGTAAAGGAGGCCTGAGAGAACCTTCCATTGTGTGAGTGCACAGCAAGAAGTTGTCCTTGATGAGGAAGCAGGCTCTCACTAGACACTAAATCTGTTGACACCATGATCTTGGACTTCACAGCCTCCAGAACTGAGAAATAAATGTTTGTTGTTCATAAGCTACCCAGCTTATAGTATTTTTGTGATAGTATTTCTGAATGCACTAATATATTGACCCTCCTGGAGCATAAAATCTAGTAAACTAATTAATATATACATGAATAACAGCAATAAATAACTAATCTATTGTGTAATGCCAGGTAGTGATAAATACCAAGGGGAAACAAGAACCAAAATAGAAAGTAGAGCATGATCAGAAGGAAGGGGAGAAATGCTGCTTTGAATTCAATTTCAACCCTGAAGTTCAGAGAAGTCCCCTTTGAGGAGGTAACATGAACAGGGACTTGAGTAGCACGAGGGAGCAAGACAGGCAGCTATCTGGGGAAAGTCACTCCCAGAGTTGGAACATTAAGTGTGAACCCTTGAGTTAGCAAGGAGTTGGCCATGTGTGAGGACCAGAAGGCTAGTGTCGCTGCAGCAGAGTGAATCTGGGGGAAATGGCAGGAGGGGACAACACAGAGAGAGTCCTGGGCCCCATGACATTGACCTTGCAGATGGTGGCAAGGCTTCCAGTTCTATTCTATGTGCACATGCAAATACTGGAGGGCTTTGGCGGGAGTGGCAAGATTGGAGCACAATTCTAGGTACTGATACTTTTTAAAAAAACAAAGCAGAAAACAAAACTCACAGGGGTACAGTCACCTGCTCAGCCCAGGGTGGGGAGGGTAGGTGGGTGCAGCAGGCTAGTGAAGTCCAGGTATGTTGCCTACAGTCCCAGGAGAGATACTGGCTACACAAAACTTGGTCCAGGATAAGAATAAAAACAAGACAGACTGACCCTGGAGCCTCATCTCATCCCTCCTGAACCACAGTCTTCAGGGAAAACACCCTGGAACCTGCGTTTTGCTAACTGCGTGAGTCTTTCCTCACCAGAGCTAACTCCAGAGGTTCCAAACAACTAGGTAATCCAGGTCTTTCCAGAATTTGGGTTTCTGTAAAATTACAGACACCATCCTATCATTTGAGAAAAACACCTAAGTGAAAAAGTTTTCTCAGAACAATCACCAGTAAACATGGCAAATGGGTCTGTTCTTCTAGGTTATCTCAGCGTTGGGAGGGAGACCCTTACATGCATTTGCCTGGGGCGGAGGAGTGACTCCTCACACAGAACACGGGAATGATCCTGGCACCTTCTCACATTTTTCTATTTCCACAGAAAGAATGAAAATTATTTAATCTGCATGTTTATTTTGCTGAATTTTTAAAACTTTGAGGTTGCATAAAATATAGACAAATAAAAAAGTCACCATCTCCAATGACTGAAACTTGCTCTCATCTTTTTTTATCACTCCCCAATGAGATGCAATTTTTTAACAGTCCTTTGTAAGGGTTTCTATAGAGGCTTTTATTTGGAAGTATAGAAATATAAATTATGGGACGGAATATTTCTATAACACCTCCTCTGCCAGCATTCTCTCTGAAGCAAATATAATTTTAATGGGTACCCGTGGAGTATTGTAGAGCAAAATTTAATTTGAAAATATGCCACCAAGACTTGCTGCAGCCTATCACCCAGTTTTCTCCTTAGTCTGCTCTCTATTCTAACAATTACATCTTGGTATAAGCTGTGAAGTTATTTTTACCTTTTTATTTGTGGCCCTAGGGTCCAAAACATCATTAGAAAGAAAAGCGGAAGATAATTCACCGTAGTTCTAAACGTAAAAGAACTAACAACCCCAGTTGGTGAGGAGGCGGAGCAGACAGAACTCTCGTATGTTGTTGGTGGAAATATAAATTGAACCAGGACAAAGGTCTGGTAGTTTGTATAATAAAACTCGATGTACATTTACCATCTGGACCCAGCAATTCCACTCCTAGGTGCTTAGAGGGAGAAAATGGACAGATTTGTACACAAGAGTTTACAGTAGCTTTACTTAGAATAAGCCCCAAAATGTACTTAGCTCAGGTGGTTATCAGAAGGAAAAAAAAACAAAACCAAATCGTGGTGTATTTACACAGTGGAACACCACAAAGCACTAAAGAGAATGAACTACCGATTCATGAGTAAACTTGAATGTATCTCAAACAGATCATGCAGAAAAGAAGGCTTATCTGAAAACCTATATGGAATTCCGTTTCTAAGTTGTTACATGCAAAACTAATTGGTGGATCAAAATTTCGAACATTGTTTGCCTCGAAGGAGTTAGACAAGGGGCATGGGGAACTTTCTGGAGTGGTGGGAATGTTGTATATCTTAAAAGGGGGGCCATGGTACTCAGGAGCGAGCATTTGCCAAAAAAGATCAAAGAGTGTGAACTTAAGATCTGAGCATTTCACTTTGTGTAAATTTTATCCCCCGCAAGCTGTCAGCAATTATTGATCTCTAGTAGTGATATTCGTGCAGCAGTCTTTAGGGTGAGACTTACTGATGTTAGCAATTTGCCCTAAAATATGCTTTTAAAAGATGAGAAGGATCATTGAGTGGTTATAGGCATGGATAGATGGATAGATGAGTGAGTGGTAAATACAGGACATGTTTCCCGTAGAATCAAAGTGAGGGCACGTGGGTGGTCTGCTCTCAAACTATTTTTGCGTATCACATTCCGTTTTTCTCTCAAGGTCTGCTCGGAACTCTATCAAGTTAATAAAACCCTCCTCAGTATCCTATATCACCTTGTTTTTTTTCTTTCTCTGAATTCTTTCAGTAAATGCAGCAAACCACAGTTTTTTGACACTGGATGATATACTGTCATGCATTTTCTGGAATCAAATAAGTAGCATTTATCTTCTTGACTAAGATAGAAACTGCTTGAGAGGAAAGACTAGTCTCATTGTTTTTGTTTCTTTTCCCCAGTGTTCCTTCTCCAGCAGTCACAGAAATCGCAAGAGCACTGTCACATTGTGATGTTTGTTGACGTAGCTAAGCTTCAAGACACATAAAACAACCGCGACTCCTCTGTAATTTCCGGAGGAGTGTGCAGTTTGTGTTTTAAGGACGGCGTAGCCCTGCAGAACTAGACTAATCTGTTTCCTGGAGAGATTCCAGTTTCCATTGCATAGGCCTGACCACTTTCTATTTACGGCTCAATAGTGTGCAGAGAGAGGAGGCTGTAAGGGAGGAGCCAAGTGAAATGTCACCCATGAACCAAACACAGCCCACTGAGTTACATTTGGAGCGCTTGGCAGAGTGGGCTTTCCTCGGCAGTCTCTATAGAGACACTGAGGCAGTGTGGAAGGGGGTGAGACAAGACGATATGCACACCAGCAGGCTGCAGATACATTTTTGTCTGCTGACCACTTATTTCACGTTAAGCTTCTTGTGGCCTATTATTTCTCATGTCACCCATGGGTTTGTGTTTCTTTAGAGTTCTGGAATTAGCTGCACACTCAAAAGAGCCACCGGCCTCAGTATGGACTGAGTGGAGCTTTGATGGTAAACTTTTGTAAACCCATTTTCCATGGTAAATACATGCCTGTAAGAGAAACTACTTTCTAAAATTGTGAAAAACTGACAATGCAAACTTGGCCTTTCACTCAAGAGATAATGAGAATGAAAGTTGGCCATCACCATGAATGTCAGGGTTGTCCTTGCTATAACACGAAGGCATTTGCCCAGATGAGAGGCTGCAGACCTGTGTACCCACAGAGACCAGCGCTCCCTGGAAATGAGTGAAGCAGGCTGGTTGTGAAACAAACCAGGGAGCCAATGGCACGCCCTCCCCCTGAGAGTGGGAAGCCAGCACAGCAGCTCTGACTTACTGTGCCACCAGAGAGCCTAGACTTCTGTCCACATGGTGTGTTGTTAGATCTGAAAACTTGTCAAGCAAAGCTGACCATTTAAAAATGGCAATCATTGTAATGGAAAGAAAACCACTGTTGTGCAGGAGAAATAAAACACATTTCTGGAAGGAATATGGGGCATGGATGGTGGTATGCACTATATGGACTGGATGACGTTTCAGGTGCTTTGAGGTCTAAAATTCTTTGATTTCCAGATTGCAAGAACAAATGAAAAACAGTGGCAATTACTAGAGGCTCTGATTCTATTGTCAGTCAAAACAAGAGGCTATTGTCTTCGTTTCTCTAGAATGGATCAAAATGACTCAATTGTTTGATAGATAGACACTGTCTCCTTAAGCACTGTATTTATCTTCAGTGAATTGTCCTAAGAACGATTTGTGTGACAACTCAGATCACATTTGAAATGATACATGGCTCTCTGTGGCAAAAAACTGTTGTTTTTGATTGGATTCCTCAGATCTGTATTGAATTGCAGCAAAATAAAGGGACAGAAAAATCAGTTCATGTCTCAATCAATTTCATAAACTAAAAGACAGATGAGAATTCTCTTTGACTCCAGGTTCTCCTGTTCCTGCAGAATTGCTGGAAGATATTGGGGTTGTCTGATCTCTTCCAAGCAGCTGGGATTGATATTTGCTCCTTCTTCTTTTGCTTTCTTTTTTTTTGTCAATGGAATATTACTGTTCAAATTTAGCCACTCCGGTTTTGCACTCCTAACCTAGATCAGTGAGCCTCAAAGTCGATCAAAATTCCCCAGACCATCATCATCATCATTATCTGGCATCTTGTTAAGGATTGGACATTATCAGGCCCTGTCCCACGGGTTTAGATAATTCTGGTGTTGCTGACCCATCCCTCAGCTCCAGGCCTGATTATTCACACACTGTGAGGGCTCTGAAAAAGGACATAGGATCTAGGTCAGTGGTTTTCAAACTTTATGGTGAATCTGAATCACTTGGATGGCTTGTAAAAACACAACGTGCTGGCCCCCTCCCTCAGTGTTCATGATTCTCTAAGTCTAGGGTAGGATCTAATTAAGTGTTCTTTTTTTTTTTCTCAATAGGCAAAAACTATAAGCATTCTCCTTAAGATGGGAACAAGAGAGGGATGCCTGCTTTCATCTCTCTTATTCAACATAGTACTACTGGAGTCCTAGCCACAGCAATCAGACAGGAAGAGGAAATAAAAGGTATCCAAATTGGACAAGAAGAAGTAAAACTGTCTTCATTTGCAGATGACATGATACTGTTCATAGAGAACCCCGAAGATTCCACCAAGAAACTACTACAACTGATAAGTGAATTCAGCAAAGTAGCAGGATACAAAGATAATATCCTAATATCCAGAAATCAGTTGCATATTTATATGCCAATAATGAATGAACAGAAAAGGAAATTAGAAAACAATCCCATTCATAATTGCTTCAAAAAGAATAAAATGCCTAGTAATAAACCTAACCAAGGTTGTAAAAGGCCTGTACTTGGAAAATTATAAGACACTGAAGAAAGAAATTGAAGAAGATACAAATAAGTGGAAGCACATACTATGTCCATGGATAGGAAGAATTAACATCTTTAACTAAGCATTCTTAACAAGTTCCCAGGTGATACTGATGTGCTCCTAGGAAAGAGATGCTGACAACCACACCTTAAGAACCGCTGATCTGAGCTGATGAGATTAAAGTCTGGACATTTTGTGGGATTGCCACATGCATCAGTTAGCTGATGCTCATAAACTGTGTGAAAAACTACTCCAAAGCTTATTTGCATAGAACAATAAATATTTATTTCTCTTTTAGATAGGTGAAGACTGGTGGGTATTTCAACTAAGTTTGGGGGCACCTGGCCTTGGCTCTAAGCTGCAGGTTCATTCTAGCTCTGCTCCATGTCTCTTTCATCCTGCCCGGTCCAATGGCTACTCAACTCAGAGCATAGAACTTCAATAATGAAAGGCAAAATGCAAGACAGCAGGTCCCACTGTGCCAGCTTATTACAGCTCTAACCCACATCAGTTATAGCTACAATATCCCATCCTCCATCTGCCAACGCAAATCATATGACCAACACCAATGTTAAAATTTCTCATGAGAGCTGAAGGGGAGATAATAAATATTAATTGGATGGCAATATAATATACAATATCTGGGAGAAAGTGCTTTCTTTCCACTGGGTTTTTAAGCTGTTAAATAGTACGTAGTCTTGAATCTGTTAGTTGCTGACTTTGCAGCCACACTGGGAAAGATTGCCTCAAAATAGAGCCAACAAAAAGAAAGTCACAGCTGAAAGCAGAAGACAGAATGAATCCTGAACATGCAGCTGTATTAGGAACCAGATCTACCGTGGAGCTTGCAGGTAAATCAGTACTTCTGTTTTTCTTAAGCTATTTCTTGCAACACAAAGTCCTTAAGACCTTAGCTATCTTTCCATTTGTAAATCTTCATCAATCCTTGAGACAATGGGGATTTCAATAAATACTATATAATACTATATTTACATTATATATGGAAATGTTTATTTGCCACGTTTTTTTTTAGTACAGTGGTATTCTAAATGATTGATTCAAAGTTAAATTTACCGAAATAGAATTTGTCTTTAATTAAAGACTTTCAGTACCCTATAACATAACATAACACTTAGTCATACCTCAAAATGTTTTATAAAAGTTACGTTAGATGAAAGTTAACTGCCATAAATGACCAAAAGAAGACTCTGTATCTTCAGTAGGACACATTTGTTAGAAATTGCATAATGGACTTCAGGCCAAGAGGGAGGCATAGGTAGACACACTGTGCCTCCTTGCACAACTAAAAGAAGGACAACAACAAATTGAAAAACAAAAAACAACCAGAACTGACAGAAAATGAAACTGTATGGAAGTCCAACAACCAAGGAGGTAAAGAAGAAACACTTACCCAGACTGGTAGGAGGGGTGGAGATGGGCAACTGGCCAGAGAAGACTTGCGGCAAGGTGGTGGCTGGTGGACCGGGTGAGGTGGCGGCTGGCAGACCAGGCGGTCCCAGACCCACGTGTGGATAAACTGGGAGGAACAACTGGGGAGCGAAACTGACCACGCAACCCAGGGTTCCAGCACGGGGAAATAAAGCCTCAAACCTCTGATTGAAAACACCTGTGGGGGTTGCGGTGGCGGCAGCCGGAGAAACTCCCAGCCTCATAGGAGAGCTGGTTAGAGATACCCACAGGGTCCTAGGATGTACACAAGCTCACCCACCCATCCATCCACCCGGGAATCAACACCAGAAGGGCCCAGTTTAATTATGGGTAGCAGGGGAAGTGACTGAGAACCGGCAGAGAGCAGAGCAAGCGGCATTGTTCCCTCTTGGACCCTCCCCCACATACAGCGTCACAATGCAGCAATGTGGGTTGCCCTGTCCTGGTGAACACCTAAGGCTCTGCCCCTTATACATAACAGGAGCACCAAGACAAAAAAAAAAAAATATGGCCCAAATGAAAGAACAGATCAAAGCTCCAGAAAAAATACAACTAAGTGATGAAGAGATAGCCAACCTATCAGATGCACAGTTCAAAACACTGGTTATCAGGATGCTCACAGAATTGGTTGAATATGGTCGCAAATTAGATGAACAAATGAAGGCTATGCTAAGTGAAATAAAGGAAAATGTACAGGGAACCAACAGTGATGGGAAGGAAACTGGGACTCATATCAACAATTTGGACTAGAAAGAAGAAAGAAACATTCAACCAGAACACAATGAAGAAACAAAAATTCAAAAATGAGGAGAGGCTTAGGAACCTCTAAGACGTCTTTAAATGCTCTAACATCCAAATCATAGGGGTACCAGAAGGAGGAGAGGAAGGGAAATAAATTGAAAACTTATTTAAACAAATAATGAAGGAGCACTTCTCTGATATGGCAAAGGGAATAGACTTCCAGGGAGTCCAGGAAACTCAGAGAGTTCCAAAGAAGTCGTACCCAAAAAGGAACACACCAAGGGACATCATAATTACATTACCCAAGATGAAAGATAAAGAGAGAATCTTAAAAGCAGCAAGAGAAAAGGAGACAGTAACCTACAAAGGAGTGCCCATAAGACTGTCAGTTGATTTCTCAGAAGAAACCTTGCAGGTGAGAAGGGGCTGGGGAGAAGTATTCCAAGTCATGAAAGGCAAGGAGCTACATTCAAGATGACTCTATCCAGCAAAGCTATCATTTAGAATGGAAGGGCAGAGAAAGTGCTTCCCAGATAAGATCAAGTTCAAGGAATTCATCATCACCAAGCCCTTATTATATGAAATGTTAAAGGGACTTATCTAAGAAAAAGAAGATCAAAAATAGGAACAGTAAAATGACAACAAACTCACAGTTATTAACTACCACACCTAAAACAAAAACAAAAACAAACTAAGCAAACAACTAGAACAGGAACAGAATCACAGAAATGGAAATCACGGGGAGGGTTATCATCAGGGGAGTGGGTGGGGAGAGAGGGGGAAAAAGTACAGGGAATAAGGAGCATAAATGGTAGGTAGAAGATAGACAGGGGGAGGTTAAGAATAGTATAGGAAATGTAGAAGCCAAAGAACTTATATATATGACCCATGGACATGAACTAAAAAGGGGGAATGTGGATGGGAGGGAGTGTGCAGGGTGGAGGGGAATAAAGGGGGGGAAATGGGACAATTGAAATAGCATAATCAATAAAATATATTAAAAAAAAGAAATTGCATAATGGTGCTAGTACAACATTGCTGGCTTAAATAAGATGAAATTTTAAGGGTTTTTTTTCCCTCCAGAAATAAGTAGTCTAAGACTGGCATGACACTCCACCACCACCTTGGACCCAGCATCTTTCTCATTTTCTTCTCTTCCATCTTTAATGTGCAACTAGCCATCTCTCCCCAGGGCTCAAGATTGCTACTGGAACTCAGGCTCATGCCCTAGGCCGCAGGGAGGAAGTGAGGAAGAGCCAAAAGGGTCCAGGCCAGCTGTCTGTGGCTTTTTAAAGGAGCTTTTCTAGATGCGTCACCCGACAACTTCCACTTATGTGTCATTGGCCAGACCTTAGTCACATAGGCACAGGAAGGGTGGCTGAGAAAGAGAGTCTTTCGGTTGAGCACCTTCATTCCGTGCATAAAATCAGGGCTGTGTCACACAGAAAGGACAGAACTTGGGAAGCCTACTGATCATCGCTGCCACAGATGCAAATTTCAGAAGTGAACAACAGTGACACATCTTGGATGGAAATAAACAAAATCAAACGTCAACAGGAGACGAACTGAAATGGCTATAAGAATTGAATGGGAACCTATCTCAGAGGAGAAGGGGAACATGAAATGCATGTAGAGATGGGTTGGAAATGGACATCTGAATGGTCATTAGAACTCCAGGAAAAAGGGGGTGGTAAAAAGTACCTTTTCTTGGGGTTTAATGCACACAGTACTTGGAAGAGCAGAAAATGTGGATGGTTTTCAGTTCATATGGAAGGCACACCACTGGGAGGGAGAAGACCTTTTTACAATAACACAAGTCAAATTGGTTTTTCAACAGGTTTGTCAGACTCAGCTTAAATTAAATATCTTTAAAAATATTCATTTCTGGTATACTTGCCTCCTCATTCACTGGGTGATAAATTTGTCCTTCCCAGTAGACTTCCTTCCCTTGCAAGGATCTATAATAAAGGCAATGTGAACATTAGAGTTTACTCAGAAGATATTTCTTATTGTGAAAACCTGTGACCTTTAGGTTGAAAAACATCATTATGGAAATTTCCCTAGAGTGAGAGGGGTGGGTAACCTCACATGGTATCGAGGATGCTCATACCCCAGGGATGGGGATACCCTGAGAAAGGACAGCTGATGACATAGTGGACAATGGCTAACTATGGCCAGTGTGGCTAGGCTCCTGCTGACCAGGGTTTTGGATTAGGTTCGACCAAATTCAAGCAAGTGGCAAATGGGCAAGTAGACAGAGCTGACCACAGTCTAGTCCTGTTTCTTATCATATTATATTGTGCTGTTAAACTAATTTCTTTACATCTCTGCACTTGCATTTCTTCATCTATGAAATTATGGTAAGGATACCTATTCCCAGTGGTGCTGAGAGCATTAATGAGACCGTGCTGGTAAAGTTGCTCAGTGAGGTACAAACAGTGGGCACTCAATGAATTCAATCCCCGTGTCTACCCTCAGCTCTGCCTTCATCCTGTCTTCTTTTCCTTTCTCACTCCTGCCCTCTCCGAAAGACATCAAAATCTCCTAAATCACCACAACAAGGCACAGCTCAGACTTCAGCCTTGTGAATGAGCAGAGTCCACGCAGCTCACTGAGTTCTCAGGGGTGGTTCCGGAGTTACATCCCAGTGCGGTGGAAGGCCTGGCTGGAGGTTCTGCCATTATTCTGGATACATTGTCCATGTGCATTGGTTTATTTACCTCACTTTGTTTACTAAAATCCAAAGCATAGAAGACGAGTCAGGTTTGAGCTGTTTGTCATTTTAATATTCATTTCTTTCTTCTCTTTCACTCATTTGTTATTTGACTAAGTTCTTGCTCTCTAGTCAAAGTTATACTATTCCTTGTGTGTGTGTGTGTGTGTGTGTGTGTGTGTGTGTGTGAACCCATGTGTTGGCTTTCAGAATGAACTAGAAAAAGAGCAGTTTGCTTTAGGTTTCCCTGACTCTTACTTCCCCATGTCCCGAACTTCTCCATTTGAATTGTGTTTTACATTT
>VMDR010012825.1:0-25919 GCA_007922815.1 Macrotus californicus | reverse complement strand
AAATACATGAAAGTTTATTTTAAGGAGGACAGTATCTGGCCATTCACCTTTTCCATGGGACATTACCAGTAGGTCTTTTCAATGCAAAGGAAGTTGTGTTCCCTAGAATTCTTAATGTAATGGAAATATACTTTACATATCTAGGAATAATATACTTTTGGACCAAAAGCCAGAACTTGAGGGAATTTCTGTTATTCAAATTGCATGAGATTGTGCTCGTAGTTAACTGAGGGAAGAGACAAACAGGGACAGACAGATCAGTTTCCTAATATGTTCATCATTTTCATATAGAGCGGTTTGGGCAAAACTGATGGCATATTAATGCTTCCTATCTTAATGTGCAGCATCACCACACAGAGACCAGTTCCTGGTTCTTCCCCGGGGCAAATGGCGTGTTTATGAAGGTTCCAGACTTCTGACCTCTTCAACATCTGCCACGTCATTGCCCTGCACCCTCACTTACTGCACTGCCCTCGGCTCAGATTCCAGCACTCCACTCAGTCATCAGGAGGCAAAGGTGGTAAGCCAGTGGTTTCCGTGTCATTGTGCCTCAATCCCAATTCACTCGTGTTCAAGGTTATGGACTCAGGGGTGTGAATTGTCTAGGGTTGCAACTTGGCCCCTCCACTTGTTAGCTGTTGGACAGGGGAAGGTGACTTAGCCTCTCTGTGCCTCAGTTTTGTCACCTTCAAAACAGGGGGGCTTTTCTTACCCCATAGGCTGTTGTGAAGCAGTTAATGGACCGAGTGTTGAGTGTGCCCGGACACACTGTTGCTGCTCCATAGGAGTTAGCATTGTTACTACATGCCGTGGCCGGGCTACTGTATTCTAGTTGGGGTAAGAGCTTTGAACAAGTAAACCTGCAGGTAAATACATACATTTTGAAGAGGACAATGAAAGGGAAGGATAGGGTGTTATGGGAAAGCAGGTCAGGGGAGTCTAGTGTAGATCATGGTGTCAGGGAAGGCCTCGCTGAGGATGTGCATTCAAGCTGAGATTTCCAGCGGCCAGAGAGGGAGATGGAAGAAAATTCCAAGGGAAGAAAGAATAGCATCTCCCAGAGAGACACTTCACTGAGCGTGATGCTTTGGGAAGAGGGAAATGTCAGGGAAGGGGACCAGGGTCGGCACACTGACTGGGGAGTTTTCTATGAGGGCACACGTCCACAGAGTGGAACAGTCGCGGGTTCCACACACCAGGGCTGGGTTCGAGTCCTTGCTTTCTGACCTCCAGGCTCTTTGACTCTGGGGTGACTTAGCACCTTTGAGTTTCCGGTTTTTCTTTCTTATTGCAAGTGAATTATAACCTCTACTTCATAACATTTCTTTTTAAATGAAAAATACTCAAAATAAAAATTTTAAATGACTAGCACTCAGCGGGCAGTATTAGCTGTTCACCTCTCAGTTCTTTTCTTCCTCATGGCGGAGGGCAGGGGTGGGCTTGCCATTGATGCCTGGGGGCAGTGGGCAGTCGGGGCCCTGTCCTTAAACGTCAGAGAGGAAGGAGAGTTTAAGAGTATATGCAGGGATCAATAATCATTTATTCATTTATTGATTGTTCTGTCAGACCTTTGACCCCAAACCAAGATGCCTCCCTTAAAATGTATAACATTAGCTCCAAAAGAAATAATTCAATTTTCCCTCCTGCGCACTTACACTTTTTTCATTTTGATAGAAAAAACTGTTTTTTTCCATTTTGATAGTGTCGAGTACAGAACTATAGTTGGCTGAAGTGTTTGACTTTTCCCCTAATTTGCGGGCACCTGTGGCAAAGTGACCCTGGGGGCGAGAGCCCTGGTGTCGCCTCCGCTGGGGCACTTTGGTCTCCGTGTGAGACACTGGTGGCAAAGCTGCTCGTTCTACTCCGTATTTTTATTATTTGAAATCAAGGGAACCAAGTAAAAAATTTTATAGATAAAATCTAAATTTATGTAGACATATTTAATTATGTAAATAAATGAAGATACTTATGTTTATGAATATAAGCAATATAAGCACAAGTACATCAGCAAAAACTACATAAATATTTCAGGAATCATCATATGGTTAACACAGCAAATTTCTACAAGCAGCAGTTCATCAGCCTACTCATGTCATACACGAATTCATCTGCAGTATCAAAAACCTGCCTTGTTCTGCTCTTTCTTAAATAACTTCGGATGCCCAACACAGTCTTTCATGTTACACCTACATGCTTGGTCAGCGTCGGGAATCAGGAAACATGAAACCACCCATCAAAATGAATATGCACAATATAAAACTTTTAAAGGATTTTTTCTTATACTTATAACCAAAAGGTAAGGCTCTGTCAAAGTGAATATTAAAAATCCAGGTATCTGGGAACCCATATTTTCTATAATTTAAAAACTCATTTTTTAAAATTGGAAAATTGGCAATCTTCCCATCGTGTGACAGACAGTAGACCCTCACAGACACAAGGAGATATTGTTTCCTGTGATCATTCCAGAACAGTCTAGAGTAGGAAAGGGCCTGAGATGCAACTGCCCTGCCTAACACTGGGGAGACCAGCCTCCATTGCTGTTGAGCTGGTCAAACACAGGTAAAGCTTTTCCTGATATAAATCTAAATGAGGGTAAGGGACCCATGGGCAAGATGAGGGACAGCTCGGTCTTCTTCCTTGACTACAAGAGTTTCTGATTTCTACTGGCTGTGTCCGATGGTGAGAAGAGCCTTCCCCCACTTCCTTCACACAGGTTTGTAAAAGACAGATGCCATCATTTTATCTTGCCTCCTGAAAACAGGAACAAAAGCAAACCAAACTTTCTGACTCTCCTCACTTATGCAGTAAGTCCACGTGATTTAACAGGGAACACCAACCCCCTTCATAGGACGGCCCCGGCCTCTCCTTCCAGCCTCAGCTCCGCCATTCTGGTTCATGTTCTCGTTCCTGCCACAGTCAAGTCCGATGCTCCCTGGGCTTCACATCCTGATACCTTTCCACTTGGGAGGTTCCCTCTGAATTCCCATCTCCAGTTGCTCTGGAAGGACTGCCCTATAGTCTTCCCTGACTTGAGCTCGGCATACCCTCTCTTGACTGTAACACTTTGCCCACCACCATGTCATTTTGTGTTGATTGTCCCTACCAGTCTTCCTACCCCATAAAGAAGAGATCTGGAGTGGAAATCAAGTCCATTATCCTTTGACTGTATCCCACCACCTAGTCCAAGGGCTGCACCTACTAGGCACTCACATATTTGTTGGGTGTATGAATAAAAGACAATAAGACTGTTAGCTCCATCTCATCTATTATGCACATCTTTACCCCACACTCTTTTAAGGCTCAATTTTATCAATGAAGTAATTTAAAAGAATTAATTTAGAAAAGGCACTTGGGCAAAGCTTCAGTAGTAATAGAATGTTAATGACTTCCACTTGGCATTAGTAGAACAAAGGAGCATATTGCTAAAATACACAATAAACATTATGAGAAGCCTTCCTCTGATAGCAGCAATTGGATGGTCTATGAAATATTAGTCTGAGATTGTTTTTCGAGTTGTAGACTAACCCAGGCAGTACTTCAGACAAAAATAAATGATAATTATTTCCCATTGTGAGTTTTAAGAAAATTTGTGTTGTACCATGCTGTTTTTCATGATTAAAGTGTAAAAGAACATGAAAGATAATATCATAATCTTAGAATTACTTCCTAGGATTCCTGTTACTAGAAAATACCAGGTAGAGTATTAAGGGATAACACTAGACAATTTTTTCTTTATAACTATTTGTTTAGAGCTTCAGAGCAAAAACACTAATAAAGATCAGTCATCATTATGATGTCATTTTCATAATTTCCTTAGAAATAAACTAGCAAGTACAAAAATATTTATAATGTACGACATCATCTATGTGCCTTTCCATTGCTTAAATGTTGGGTTATATTTAGGGAGGCTTCCTGTTTGTTACAAAGAACACTTTCTGGGTGAAATAAAATACATTAATAAAAGCCCTCTGAAGTCAAATTATCTTTATAAATCACAAGTAAATGCGCAGATGTAGCTTAAACACTATGGACTGAGACAAATGTATGACCTAATCCAGCAACTTATGAAAAGATTGTTTTCATTTCTGCAACCCAAACTCTTTGGAAAGATTTATCTGTCACTGAAACAGTCTCAGTATCCAAAACCAGCCCCCAAATGATATTTGCCTACTGGTATGGCATGGGCCCTGGATGACATTTATAAGACACCAACTTGTTGGAGAAATGAGGGCTCTGATGACATTTATAGTTACAGTTCTGGTGCTCCCACTCAAAACGCACAAAACTTCCATGGCAATTACCCACATCCAACGTATAAGTAACTACAACTTACACAGAATAGGGGACACGGGAGAACTGAGTTTTGTATAATGAGAATGAATTCTCAACCCTTCCACTCTTGCATGTCACTTCTTAGATGATGTGTTTTCTCATTTATCCCACTCTGTAACTGTTTCATCTGGCAGACTTAATTAACATCTACCAGTTTACGAGTTCTTTGACACTTAACACGCTCCTGTGGCATGTGTCTTTTGGAGTATGAAATGGACTTGGGAAAACAAAAGAACAAAAGGGCCCCAGGTTTCTTCAAATACATTAGAAGGGTATAACCCTTCTCCCTAAGTTATAATATTTAGACTCCCAATTTATTTCAGTAGAAAATCAAACTTTCCACCCACCCAGGAAAGGGAAAGGCTTACCTCACCACATGAGCCTTTTCCCCAAGACTTTCATGAATAATGTACTTCCACCTGTTGGCTGCCTGGGACACTCTGTCAACCAGCATCAAACTGGGGCTCTTCTAGCAAGCCACACGTAACTTCCTTGACAATTCGTGTTGCTCAAGGCCAAAGCCAAGTATAGCTTCTTTTTCGGCTTCAATAAGCTCTTGCAAAGTTGACCCATACCTGGAAACAGAGGCTGACCAGAGTAGGAGCAGGAGCCAGGTCTAACTGTGTATTAGTTCATTATGTAATGCTCATACAAGACAGCAGAGTTGGGAATCAGTGCTGATTCTGGAGCAAATCATCTTCAAATGTTCACAGGTTGGATTTTGGATGTTTGTTGGATGGATTTTGCATGGTTACTAGAGTCAGACAGACATGAGTTTGAATCCTAGTTACTGGATTGGAGAGACTACTAAGTTTTCTAAACATGAATGTTCTCATCTATAAATTGGGAATAATAACAGCCAGGTTATAGGACTGTTGTAAGGATTAAATAGGGTGAGTCTTGTAAAGTCTCTGGAACTAGCAGAACTTGGCAAAGGTGCATGGCCTTCCTTAAGTTAAAAAGTGTATGCAAATACAGTGTAAAGTATCACATTTAGCTTTAGCTTTGATAATGCTGAAATGACCTGTAGGCCAATGGCAAAAATATTCCAAAAGATATTCAGCACCTGGAACACATACAGCATTCACTAGACCCAGTGCCCTTTCTGGGTCTGTGGTGGGAAGATGATGTGATTGATGGTGGGGGGGGGGGGAGATGCCGGAGCACCAGCATAACCCTAGGGCAGCTCCAGGTAGACAGAACCCAAACACTGCACGGGGCTGGCTTCTCCTTTCCCACGTAAGGCTCAGTGACTTTTGAGCCTATCTTTCTTAGTTCCTACTTCTAGGAGGTGGAAATAGCCTCTGTGAAGTTGGTAGAAGTCAAGCAGGAATGCAGCATTAAGTTTTTTACAAGTTTATACGATTAATGTATTGTCGAAACGGAAGGGATGGAAACGCCTGGCTGTGTGAGAGATGGATTTGCCAGGCAGTACATTCAGTCCGGTGGTTTGTTTGACCAGCACCACTGTGGGGTCGTACCTCACACTGAGTGATGGTCCTTCTCTTCCTCCCCAACACACTCCACTTATACAAAAGCAATGTTTATTGCCATGTAGCCTTCCCAGGCAGGATACATAAAGAGAATGGTATTAGGATATTGAAGGAGCTATCTATCACATGGATGGTTGATGCCTAGACAGACACACATAAGTAGGGTTACCTGGTTATTCAGCAATAACCAATGAGTGGTATGAGGACCGGCTGAATAGAACAATTACGTAAAGTGACAAAGCTGTGGTATATTACCACAGAATAAATCACCCCTGTCTTTCATCATGAAATAGACCTTGATCGTTTATTTTAAACCACTCTGTCAGGGAGCCTAAGAGATAAAGAGCAATGGGAGGAAATCCAGTCTAAGCATCTTTGTTTTTAGTGTTTACGCTTCCACACATGTTCTGAGAAACTCTGGTCCCATGCAGCTCTGACAACTGCACAGGTGGCTTTGTGGAGAGTGCTGTGGCCTTAGGGTGAGCCAGACTTCTCTCTACAACTTCATTCCTTTGTCCTCTTCTTTCCGCTCAGAGGCCTTTATGCCTTTAATAACCTTTTAATAGCCTATACTAAGTCTATAACGTAACAGTCCAAGTTGTTGTCAGAAACTTTTTAAGTACAATTTAACTTGGATAAGCAGAGAGCAAATGCCTTCCCAATAATTCCTTTTTGGAACACTTCCTCTTTTTCCTTGGTTTTCAGTATTTCACATGCATCTGGAATCTCCCTTTTCCTCCCCATCCTAACTCCAATAGAATCTTTAATCCTTAGACACCTTCCTCTTTTTGAGAGATACTGGCTTAGGGTACTCAGGATCACAGAAAACAAAGTATCATATTTTAACCTGGCTTTTTACTTGAACAACTCTGATGGTGTTTCTACTGATTTTTTTTTTCTAACTTTGCAACTTTTCCCCAAAGACTGCTTCTCACTAATTTCCTGGCTCTTAAAAAATTCCCTTTCTTTAAGTTTGGTGTCATAATAATACTTCTTAGGGCCTCCAGGGAGGATACTGACCTTAATTACATTATGGCCACTGTAATTTGGTGGGTCAGCCACACTTACTTCCTTAACCAATTCATAAGCTACTCAAGGTGAAACCAAGAGTAGCCTCTCTTTATGCTTAAGCAACCAGCTGTTCCAAGAAAGCGTTGTTTATAGTATTGAGAAACTGGTCCTCCAAGCCACATCCCAGTGCAATGTTCATTTGGCAAAGAGAAGGTTGTACGTTGTTCAGCAGGGAAACCTTTCTCATTCGACCACCCAAGAGGGCAGCAAAAATAAGTCACCTAGTAAAGGTGGTCTTTTATACAAAGGTCAGACAGAACTTTACTGGAAACTTTGGGCGGACTGGAAAGTCCTGGCTTAATATAGTGAACTGCATAATTTAACATGTGCTCAAGTTTTACTGTATAAGTGAAGCTTACTGAAAGATAGATGCATATCAGCTCTGCTTTTTTCTTTTAAAAAGCAGTGATTCTTACACAGGAAGAAAAATGAATCTAGATAGTTTGTGCAAGACATTGCTTCCTAATCCCGACACAACCCTTCATCAGCCCCCTTCTTTCTTCTGCTTTTCTCCCCCTACTTTTTGTGGCAATTGTCTATGGTGGCAGCCACCTGCTGTTCCTGGTGATTGAAAGGGAGAGAAGATGCGAGAGGGTATGGAAGTAGGAAGCAAGAGGAAGTGGCTGGGTCATCCTGTTGCTTTTCACAGGCACAAGATAACTAAGTGCAAGTTAACTGGCATTCCCTCAACTTTTAAAACATTTTTGCTTTTGGGAATTTCGTTGCCATCATCAAGGTCATTCTTGTGTCCATTTTATGGTAAATATTTAATGATCAGATATGGTATAGTTAAGGATACTCTGTAATTTTAAAGTGTGTGAAACTTAGGCTGACCATGTACCCTTCTTTGCCTGGACACACTTCTGGTCTGTGTTCTAGTACAATGATCACAAGCCTCTCTTCACTCTCAGAAGTATTCCAGATTGGACGATAAATTAAAAGGTCACCCTTACTTTAATACATATTTCAACTCTTGAGCATGGGCAAAAGAGGAAAATTCTAAAAGTATACTTTTTGACGAAAATATCAGCTCTGTAGAGTCAGTGGTGGCAAAGGCTGGTGTGGAGGTAGGTGACATCAGTATGGTCCCTGTCCTCCAGGAACATGCGGCAGACAATGGCAGTGCAGCTGTTAGGATGGAAAGGATGTAACTCACAAAGAGCAGGCTTGGGCTACTTCATGTAGTACAGAAGGACTCAGTGGTGCACTTAGTGGCGGGGAGCAGCGGTATATTCAGGGGGTCAAGACAACGGGGTTGGGATTCGTGATGTGTATGCATAAAAGTCCAGGCATGCCAATCACTGATGGAAACCCCCCGTCAGTCATTTAGAGCAGAAAGTTGCAGGATGCAATCAAAAGCACCTCCACCACCTTCTTTTCACTAGTCCCACATATGGAATTCTCAAAAATAGTTCTTTGTAATGATGTCCTAAAAAAGTCAAAGCCTAGGAAATACAAACCGTAAAACAATTAGGACACTTTTTGATAGGAAATGTGCATTTAGAGAAATACCCTAAGTTTTCGAGATAGCCCTAATCTGTTCAAATATCACTGTATAAATGGTAGTCTAGTGTCTTCAAAGATTTAAAACAATGTGACTTCTCAGAGAGGAGTGTTTTGAGAATAACTAATCTGAGATAAGCCAAATTTTTCTTAAAAGGCCAGATATGAATATTTAAAGATTTGCAGGCCATATAGTCTCTGTATGGCAACTTCTCAACTCGGCTGTTGTAGCTCAAGGGTAGCCATAGATAATATGTGAACAAATGGTGTGGCTGTGTTCCAATAAAACTTTATTTATAAAAATAGGCAGTGGGCCAGATTCTGTCTCTAGTTTGCCAATCCTTAATCTAAGTCATTACTACATAGTATGTCTTAAGCACACTTTATTCTGGCCTACAAGCTATATAATATCCACATATGTGCTACAATTTATTGCAAGGTTTAAATTATTTAACTGTAATCTTAAATTTAATTTCCAAGAACCAGCTATTGTAACCACAGTGATCTTTTGTTAATTATTTAACATTACTAAAACAAAAAGAAAATTATGTAATTAGCACCATTTTTTTAACCACAGGTCAACTTTTATATTCATAAATTCCTCATAAATATCCTGCACTTACTCTTTATTTCTAAAAAATGAAGAATAAAGTAAATAGCATTTGGTCTGGTCATTTATCCCAAGTGGGGATGAAGGTTGAGAAAATATATTATCTTTGTTCAAGCTGATCCAAGATTCTTTATTTTAAAATGAAAATGAGGAACATCAATCAGATTACAGATCAATAGTCTAAGCAAATTAATAAGGTTTAAACATTCATAACTAGTAACATAAAAAATCCTATGATCTGACAATGGAGCTTGATTCTGGAAGGTACTATTTTCATGTGGGCCAGATTACAAAGCCAGAGATTTGTTTTCAGTGCCCAAACTCTCTCAGGCCCTGCCTTTCTTTCCCTGCTTAAAGCGATCTATTTCCACCCAAACATTGTCAAGGTTTCTCCCCACCAAAATCCGCCCCTGAGAAAAGAGCTGACATTTGTGCTCACTAAAGTCAAAAGCCTGGTAAAGAAAAGAGTCAGCTTTCTCTGGGACTTTTGCACTTTAACAGAGGCCAAGCTATAAAAATTGGACTGATGATCTTTAAAGAGTATATTTCATACATCCTTGCTTTTGTAAATACAGTTTTAACTTTTTCTTAGTATCTTAGTATCTTCTTTTGAAAAAGTGATCTCACCTGTATTTTGCTTTGCACATATTTTTCCCCCATATATAACTATCAACAAACAACACTAATGTTCCTGTTTCCTCTCTCTCTTCCCAGAGAAATCTCATCTAATTGAAATATCATTGAGAAGTGGAGGCAATTCTCTTTTTCACTTTGATATTTGGGGGTGTTTTTGTTTCTTTTTAAATTTATTTTTTAACTGAATTTATTGGGGTGACATTGGTTAATAAAATTATGCAGGTTCCAGGTAAATAATTCTACATCACTTGTACTGTTGTATGGTGTGTTCACCACCCCAAGTTAAGTGGGGATGCTTTAAAGAAATAAAAGTTGCACAGGGTGAATGGGTTGGCAACAAGTAGTGCCACACAGGCCTTCCCTTTGTGTCCATGGAAAAACATGGCATCTGCTTTGACCGAGAGCATCTGAACAACTGACAGACAGTGTCACCCCAGCGTGAATCCATTCGTCGCGCTGTCTAGCATTCAGGGTGTGTAATGGTATGAAGTTCTCCCCCTGCTCTCAGTTTCCGCATCTCAGTAAATCAGTCTGTAGAGCTCCCTCTATGTCCTCCATGTTTCTAATCCACGGTTCACTGTCACTCAGAAACATGAACATTCTGGGAAAACCTACAGCGAAACAGCAGACTTGTTAAAAAAGGAAATTTCCTTTACATATAATTCAATGTCAGTATGGCTCTGTGTGCCTAACCGACCTCAAACAAATTATTGCACCTCTGCAGGCTTTAATTTCCTCAACTGCAGAACGATTCCAGAGGTTCCCTTCGAACTTCTAAGTTTTATGATTTTGTAACTAAAGCACTTAGTGACAGCTATTTTCTTTGAAGCTCGGGAGCCATTTTTGCTCGATTTCGCTTTTTCAGCCCTGTCCCTGAAAGTCCATGTAGAGCTGATTGCCACACAAAGGAGATGCTAAGGCACAGCACTATGACCAAGCCGTCTGCAATCTCTTCTAGTCAATGTTGAACCCCCAAAAGCTTTGAAAAGCTTTTTAAAAATAGGTTCAGTGGAAATTTGTCAGAAAAACTAGACCTGAACTGCTGTGAAGCAGTTTATAGTCTTTATTTATTCCACGCAGTCTGAATATTCAGATGTTTTTCCGTAGATATATTAATACTAATCATAATATTACAAGCTGCTATGTCAGACCTCACCAGGGTTGGCAGGTAATATGTCATATGTGAACCAAACTGACTTAGTATAAATCTGACAAATCACTGAATTCTGAAACTTATCAAGCCTCAAGGGTTTTTCATTAAAGGATGGCAAGAGATGGAGAACTCAATACATTTGTAATGA
This sequence comes from Macrotus californicus, assembly GCA_007922815.1. NCBI lineage: Eukaryota > Metazoa > Chordata > Mammalia > Chiroptera > Phyllostomidae > Macrotus > Macrotus californicus. The sequence goes on along the minus strand of VMDR010012825.1, from coordinate 14,973 downwards.
TGATCTGAATACTACAATATTTTAGATTTTGTATCTAAGGATAAATAGAGTTTGGTACTGTTTTCATCAAAACTTCATGTGCATTCCTTGAAAATTGGCATTTTTCACCATGGACCTTTTCAATTATTATTTAATAAGAATATTCAGTTAATAAGATGTTCCCATTCCCTGTTACAGATAAATGGTAAGTTTATGCATTTTTGCATTTTTCAGGTTAATGTTGGGAACAATGAGACAGCCTCATGCCAAATAATTGCACAAGTAAATGGGGAGGTATTTGCCCTGTCTAGAAGGTCACCCTGAGACACTGATCCAAATGCCCTCCTCCCCTCCATCCTTCTAATTCCGTAAATCTCTATCTTAGAGTGTTTACAGTTAACTCATTGTAATCCGTCAACAAATAAAGACAGAATTTCTGGACCTTTCCCAGTTCCTCTGACTCAGTTACAAGTCCAGGAAACATTAGCCTGATGAACGAATCACCAGTGACTGAAGGACACCCCTGTAGCCACCTCTCCCGTAGGGGGCTGAGCCGTGTTAGTTTGGCAGATCTACAAAGCTCAGGGAAACAGTACATTCCTACACACAGACCTTCAAACAACAGACGATTCCTCTAAGCCAAAGTCCACTGCTCTGTCAGCTTTTCGATCAAATGCAAAGTAGTTTTTTACCATCTTCTGGTGAACAGTCCTCTGGCTGGATCCCTCCCTGGACCTTCCCATCAGCTGACACAATCAGGTGGCAGAATGAATAGTTGGCCAGGGGGCCAGCGTGGTGAAATAAAGCAGAAGGGTCAAATCATTTCAACTTTCTACATGACCACATGCAACACTGCTGCTAAAACCTACATCAAATCTAGGTTTTGTTGGTCTGCATGTCTTGCAAATTAAAGTGGACATAAGCCAGAAATGAGTATTATGTGCACATTAAGAAAGTGCCATCTGCCCTGGTCAGTGTGGCTCTGTTGGTTGGAGTATTGTCCTGTACACCAAAAGGGTGTGGGTGTGATTCCTGGTCAGGGCACATACTTAGGTTGCAGGTTCGATCCCTGATCAGGGCGCGTGTGGGAAGCAACTCATCGATGTTTCTCTCCTTCTTTCTCCCTCCCTTCCTCTCTCTCTAAAAATAAATAAATAAAATCCTTTTTTTTTTTTAAAAAAGCAGCATGGGGATGAAGGGAGGCAGGATTGTTGAGAGCCTGGGCTCCGACTGAAAGGAGTCTTATTTGTCCAGTGAGTAGTGACCCTCTGCTGGCAACAGCACTTTGATTTGCCTTTTGGACCTCACCCCTTCCACACTTGGCCTTCAGTGCTTCAGACCGAGGATTTTCAACCTCTTTCTTCTGACAGCATACAAAAACCGATTACTAATATTGTGCGCCACGCCAAAAAATATATTTTTTGCCAACCTGACAAAAAGACAGGTATAATTTTGATTCGTTCACACCGATGGCTATTGTTGTATTGGCTGTTGGCTTTTTTTGGTAACAATCTAAGGGGAAAGAGGTGAGTGCCCCCGACTGAACAGTCAGGCATTGCGTGTTTTAAACATTCTTGTGGCGCACTGGCTGAAAAAATGGCTGCTTTAGGCCAGCTGATCATGTCCCCCGGCTGCAGAGAAAAGCACATGACACAGGCTGATCACGGTAGCACATGACTGGAGCCCAGGAGTGGCACCGGCTCAGTGACTCGGGTTGGAACTTGTAGGAAAAGCCGCTCTTGCGCCTCTTTGCTGAGATGGTAGGATGTGGGCCTGGAGTGGCTACAATTTGTGCCACAGGAAGAAATCTGCCCAAGGATGAGGCCACCATGGGGAAAAGGAAGTCCTGGCAGGGGAAAGCAAAGCCCGTGGTTGTTTTGTTTTGCTTTTTGATTAAGCCCATTTGAACCGAGTTTCTGTTTTTCCTAGGATCTTCTCCCCTTGCATTCACTTTTATTCACTTTTCAATTCTCTCTAGATTCAGTTCTTAAGCTGCCTCACCCTCCAGACCAGGAGAAGCTCCCAGAACCCCTCCAAGGGGAAGTAGGGCAGTCCCAGTAGCCTGAAGAAACCAACTGGTACTAATGGGAGCCTAACGCATTGCTGGGTGCTGGCCATAACTGTTGTCACCAACTGCCATAGAAGGAAACCCAGAACCCCTAGCTGAGTGTGGAAGACCCCTTCTGGGCACTGTCTCTTGCGTTAGGCTACATGTCTAGCCTGATCTCAGCCCCTTCATGATGCTTCCTGCATGAAAGGCTCTTCCCTTCGTCTGTCCATACCCTTGAAAGAATCATTCCCTGTGTGAGGTGCCACCACCCTCAAAGGAGTCACCTGCTCTTTCCACTGGGCTCTCCCAGACTTTGCTTACACTTAGATTTGACAATAGCACATACCAGGTCATTTATTCTATTTTTTCTCTCTCTCATTAGATTTGAGTTTCTCATACTCCTGTTGCTTTTCCTGCCCACCATGCATTTTTTTCTGGTCGGAGAACCTTGGTTTTCCTGCAGGGCACTACCTTTACAGTCCAGGTCCTGTGTTTTGGGTTGGCTTCCAGAGATGGGCCCTGTTCAGTACCTAACACATATCATAAATGAGTCTCCTCGTCCATGCTTAATAGTAATTGAATAGCAAGTCTCCAAACAATGACAATGTGGAACAGGCTGTAGCAGTTAAAGCCATCAAGATACTTTCACACCAAAATTTTGGCAAAACCAAACAAACACACCAACAAAAACCACGGAGTCATAGCTCAGCAGTATCGGACATGATAACCAAGAAATGCTTTTGGTGGGATTAAAATAGACCAACCTCATAGGACAGTTCAAATATTAGTATCTTAATGTGTCATCTATTTCATTCTATCACTTTCAAATGTGTTTCAAAATAGTGACATTGGGCGCCATTTTTTTTCAAGTGAAATCTTCCTACAGTTACCAGGGAGTTATGGCTACGTTGTGTTTTACTACGATGTTTGCCAGATCCAGAAGTAAACAACTGGGGTGGGGCTGGGGTGGAGCAGAAGACACTCCGGGCTGACTGTGGGCAGCCCTGGCTGTGGGCTCCAGCGTCAGTGTCGTTGGTACAGTGTTTTCCTCTTCATTTCAGGAGTGTTCTCTGTTGACAACTCTTTTACCATTAAGTTTCACTCCTGGGTGGCACTGAAGCTATATTTAAAACTTACATCTTGTTTATATATGCTCTGGAGCCAGATCCTTCGGTTTACAGGAAAGAATTTGCTGAACTCTTTCCTTCCCCACTAAAACATTACTGAAGTTACATTAATTGCTTCTATGACTGCTAATTGTTGATCTCCTCAAAGGGTTGCTATCAAATGCAAAGCTCTCAGTGCTTGGCTTTGCTTATGCTACAATATGAACTATAAATCAAAGAGATTATGGAAATATTCCACACTTAGTCTATGTACTTATACATCTACACATCGTCTGATTAAAAATTAAGTGTGTAATTTTTGGAGAAGTTTACTTTATTCATATTTCATTCAGCCACCCAGTGTTCTATTATATATGTAGATGTATAAAAATGTATATACATATTTTTGAATCATATAATACACTTATAGACAGTAAAACTGAGCAAGGAAATACTTTTCTTTAGGAAGGAATTAAAAATACCAGCCCATGAAATGTCATCCAAAAGTAATGGGAAAAGAAGAAAATTTAGACATTTATGGAACTAAAACAATGGCACTAAAATATAGACACCTGGATCTACATACCTAAATCATGCCCTGACCATTAATGGGAAATTAATGATCACTTTATATTTTATATCCTGTAAAAAGCATTATTTTCCAATGCTTTCAGTCTAATACAGCCAAATAAGGGTATTTTTTTCATCCAACACTGAATCAAAATTCCTCTGATAATTTCCATGTACATTCCTACTCCCAAATAGCACAATAAAACCTTGCTCATAATGGCCACAACAAAAGAATTGATAAGACCTGTTTTCAAAAACTAAATATTGTTTGAAAAAATACATTTATTCTGATGGAATATCATCATTCACCTTTAATGGCTCTTCCAAATTTTCAAGTGCCACAATAAATTCAAATTAGCAAAATTACAGGGATCACATTTTCTACTGTGTTTTCCCAAGGGCACGCGAGACAGTCATAATTTAACTATGAATCTGTTTTGAGCTCATTTATATTTCAACTCATTAAATGTCTGGTATTTAAAATTAAATTATAGAAACAAAAAGCTTACTGGCACGCTTCACCTAGAAGTTTTAACAACAAATGTGTGGTGAGCACTGTCTTAGGGCTTCAGGAGGGGTCTCTCTTTTAATATGATATCTTCCCATGTGACTAAAGGCCTCCTAGAAACTTAGAATTAGAAATGCAAAGGTTAGATAAAGTTAAAGGTCATCCCCCCACAGGCAAGAGGGGGCCCGCTTCTTACCAAGTTTCTAGCAGACCTGCTTCCCTAGGGCACATCATAAAAGTAATTTACTGACAACTCACCTTACCAGGGGTCACTTGGAGCCTCGAGTCTTCTGGAATTCACTTTTAAGAAGCATGATTAAGTGGGGGTAACTATTGGCCCTCAAGTATTTATGCTGAGAACAAATGTCTGTCAGAATTAAATTCTTTGTGTGTGGTGGTTTCGGACTTAAAAAAGATGCGTGACCTGATGAAAAGCACATATATTCTCCTCGCCAAATTAAATCTTAGAATGAACATTGGTTAATTGATTTATTAGGTTTTAAAAAAATACTCCAGAAATCCGAATTGCCAAAACAGCCTAATAAAATAGAGAATGTATTTATTACCAATTTAGTTCAACCCTTCTCAGTCCCCTCTCACCCAGTTTTGTCTCACACTGGGGAGGGAAGGCGCACTCACAGTAGTTCAAAGAAAAATGAAGATGCCATTTAAGCCAAGAAAGTCAACGTACTTTAAAAAATTTTGCAAGAAAAACCATTTCCTGATTAAAACAAATCTCCTGCATTTAGTGTTTTTGATAATTTTGACATGAACTATTTGGCTTAATATTAGGTAGCGATGGTTTTTCCACATTTAAAAAAAAATGACTAAAGGTTAAAATATGTGTGCCCTGGACAAAATTAAAACAGATTACCTGACACTGTGTGGGAAATAGCTTGAGCTACGCAGTGCGTGGAAACGAAGCTGGGATGTTCAGTGGCAAAGCCCACATCTCGGTAATAACCGGGGAGGAGGCATACAATTTCCAGGAACACCCACCATGAAAATTATTCTTTCCAAACAGAGAATTGTTTTGGAATAAGTTAGGTTAATTGGCACCACGGGATTTCTCTCAAGGAAACACAGAACGTTGAAACCCTTACGCGTGCAAGTAAAATGATCACGCGTGAGCCTCCTTCCCTTTCGGTTTTTCACATCTAGTTCACTCTGTCTGCAGCCGAGTTAACTTTTGTAGATTCACATGCAGGTAGAAAAGCAGACAGCTTTTTTTTTTTTTTTTCCCCAGCTTAATTTACAGCCTGAAAGATTGATTAGCTAAATGAGGTTCAATGGCCAACAACAAAGGGAACAGAAACTCACTGAGGGTATATCTGGGAATTTCTACTTTTGAGAGTGAATTATGGGTACTTTATAAATCAGGTCATTATTGTTATAACTTACAAAGTTAGAAATTCCCCACAGCAACAAATAAATGCCTATCCTCCTTAGCAGAGGTCCCTAGTTTTGTACTCGATTGCCATTGCAGTCCTCTCTGACTTCAAGATGCCTAGGTTTGGGCCTCTTATATGCCAAATCCAAGTATAATTATCTTAAAAAATAATCATCCGAGCCCCTCTTTTTCTACTTAAACGTGCATGTCTCCAAGGAGGAACATGTGTGCACACTCGTCTTTAGTTGACATTTTCCCGAATTACCATTTACAGCTGGCAGAGTGAGCCTTCTTCTTCACATCACCACAGTCGGTGTTCTTCTGTAATGTAAGGCCTTCCACCAGCACCCATGAAATGCCCTATGTTGCTAATGTGCTAGGTTTCAAGATCTGTCTTTTAAAGCTATGGGAAAGAAGGCATAAATTGAGTGAAAACGCTTAAACACTTACTAGGGTCATTTTCTAAGTATTCTTCCAATTACTAATCCACTGAAAATTGGAATGGATAGGAACGTCAGCTATTACAGATCATCTCATTTCCCAGATGAAACCCTGAGCCTCTGGTGGGCAAGGGCTGTCCCAAGGGCACACAGCACATTCACAGCAGAGCTGGTGTGAGGAGTCGGTATTCCACCCACTCTCTGCTTCTTGTCTGGCCCCTCCTAGTCTATTTTTGATGTGGCTGCTATTTACTTGTTTAAAAGTTTGTCAGATCCTGTCACTCTTCTATTCAAAATCCTCCCATGATTCCCCATTTCACTCAAAGCGAAAGCCAAAGACCCAGTCCCTGACGCACATCTCCCGCACCCACTAACACACTCACGCTCAGCTCTGTGCTCTCATCGGCTCAGACCCCTGTCCCCTTCCTTCATCACTCAGCTCCATGCTGTTTCCCCCTCAGCAACCAAGCACTGCCCACTTCAAGGTCATGGTATATCTTCCCTTCAAACCTGGTTTGAAAATTACAACCCTGTCATCCCCGATCCATTAAACACATTCTCCTGCCGTTCACCAAAACCCTGAAGTCACTTATGCTGAGTTAGGCTGCTTCTCAAAATTTAACTGGAGCAATGGAGAGTGCACCTATTTGTCAGGGTGGTAGGCACCTTGTGGGCTCTACACTGGGAGAGACTGCCTGGGTGTCTCGATCGGATCCAAGCGGGGAAAAACAGACTAAAGCAGAGTAAGCAGCACACTGAGCCTGGGCAACCATGGATTTGCAATGCCAGAGCCCCACTGACCCCTTGCATTTGTCTTGACCATAATTCTCTTGCGCTGCTTTCTATTTTTACAGAATTTAGAGGTAGAAAGGACTAAGGTACCATTTAGCCTAAACCAAAGATGAGGCTTCAGAGACCCCAGGAAGTTCAGCAGACTGCTCCAAGTCATTAAATGGCTAGCTGAATGGGTGCCCTTGGCTTGGCAATGGGTGGGGGCGATGGCCCCACAGGGGCTAGTTCTCCAGCAGAGGTGGGATATTCCAGGAACATGACACATCAGGATCAAAGGGGTAGACAGTTGATGCTGTCACCAAAAGTTTGATTTAGTAGTACCTCTAATAATTATTTACCAGGGAAGTAGCTCACCTGGGCAGTCATGCCCAGAGAGTTTTTGGTTGTTTTTGTGCAGAGGTTTTATATGTATTGATATTTAATCAAAGCCAAAATCTTGAGATACACAACACACAACACAAAAGGAGACATTATCTGTAGGTTGCAATTAAGAAATTTATGCAATTAAGGAAGTGTGCCAACTATTGGGTAAATCTTTTTGGAGCTAGCCAGATCACTGCGAGTCACAAAATCCTAGCTACGATTAGCCCGAGGGCAATGCTCATAGAAAGCCTGGGTGTAAATGCATTATTAATGTCATGGGGTCAACCTGATCTTCCAGACCCCTGGAGATTTCAACAGAAGCTTTAATGGGAGGTACAGGGAAAAACCACAGACCGGGTAAAAGAGAGAATGAGCTATGTGGCTTTTTCAACCTCAGGTCACAGGCTTGAGCCCAGTCTAGGCTAGTAATTGATAACTTATGACAGATGTTTGGTGACCTGTGTGTGGAGGGAAGTCAGCTCAGGTTTTGTTTCACTCTTCCTGAACAGGTGTGCTCACCTCCATCCACAGAGACGTTTCCACTGTGGGAGTCTCGTCACCCCATCTTGCACAGAAGGGGTAAACATTTCAGAGGAATTAAATTTGGTTATCTTTTTATCCTCTTAAGAGTAGTGCTTTCCTAATTCTTTCCAACCTCTAGCACCTTCCCTTCGCACTGAGTACAGATTTTTTTCTTTTCTTTTTTTAAGGAATTCTTCTGAACCCTCTGGCTAAGGGCTGTTAGAACAGATGTGTTTTCCCTATCTAGAAATAGCCTGAGGACAGATGTCATTTTATTTAAGTTTGTGATCCATTTGGATCAAAGGTGCTTTAGGATAAGAGGATGGTTTAGAAACAGCTTATTAGAATTTTTTTTCAAGTAAAGATTTGAACTTCTCTTAAAGAGAAAACCAGAATATTTGATATTTGAATGGAAAGTTCTTTTCTCAGGAATTTTGTGGCCGTATACAAACCTTCAAGATCCTTTGTCATAATGTTTTATTTCTGCAGTGCCTTCGGTTTATTGGGTTCAGTTCTATAATTAGATTAAATAATTTCAACTGCTAGCAATGATGGAATTAATTTAGATCAAATACGTTAGTGGTCTCTTTTTCTGTTCTTGTCCTACTACATATATGTATATATTTTATCTTAAACAAATAGTGATTTTTTTTACAGATTTTCTGTGATTTGGACTTTAGCCTTGTGGAATTATACAATATTTTAAAATGAATGAATGGACAAACTTGAAATCAAACTGTTCATGGCATGCCCAGATAGAGTAAAATGGAAATTCACTCTCTGAAGGATTCAAATTTTAGCTCCCTTTCGGTGGTAATTCCTGAGAGCCACTGTGACCATAGGCACTGTCACCTGGTCTCACAAAGTCATGCAAGGATGGAAAATGACATGATTTAGAAAAAGATTTTCTCATTATAACTTAGTACAGAATGGTCTTGATAAATAGCACCTTATTTTTCAAAGCATATTTTGGCTGAAAAGTCCAAAGTTGATTTTAATTTCTAGGCAGTGATCCAGGTTTAAAAAACATGTTAGATGTGTGCCCAGTTCTAGCCACCTTGATATGATGATAGTTCAACATAATCATAGACTGTATAGACTATAAATGCCCATCGATGAATACTACCAACAAATATATTAAAATATATTGTAGCAATTGGTAACGTGTATTACATATAAATCATAAATTGTATAAATAAATCTATATATTTCATTTATCAGTGTAAAAAGGAAAGAAGCTAGTAAAAGCAAAATGCTACTTAAACTCCCAAAATTGGTCAGAGGAAGGTAGCGACAAACCAAAGGGCAAACGTGCCTGCAGATTTCGGTAATTTCCTCCAGAATACTGAGTGCAGGCGAGAGGAGGTGTCATAGGCTGGGTTCTGAGGGAGAGGTAGCTCTGGTCATTCCACATCTCTGTCCTCACGCCTGAGCTTCAGCACATTTCCCTGACACATCAGGGGGTGTTTGTTGTTGCTCTTGTGTCACTGAACCCTTCCTTTAAAGTGCTCTCTTCCCTGGCTTCCTGGAGCCTTTTACTGATCTGCTTTAGAAAGAAATTTTTTTTTGTTTGAGTAGAACACTCTCTGCACCATGGCATGCCGCATTGCGTTAACTTCACAGCCCTCTGCCCGATGGCTCCCCTCCCGGATCCTGAGATTCTACATCTGTGCTTGGAGGGGCAGTTGCTAATGAACAAAAATACGTGCCTTCTTAGTTTTCAGTCCCGGTATATTTCCTTTGCAAATCCTACAATTTATTAACTCTAGGGCAGATTGACACAAACCATGTTCCAAAATAAACACACAAAAAGACATACATTACTGTAATATCCAGGTTTAGAAAAACTACTCTGAAAGCAAGGAGATTCTGATGAAAGGTCGCTGCTGGCCTCGTGGGTCAGCTGGTTTGCGCTTAGTCATGGTTAGGCCCGCGCTCTGACAAGCCCCAGGACCAGGCGCTTTTGCAGACTGAGCTAGGTGGCAAGGCCAGACAGCTAATGTCAACAGGTGATGCTGTAAAAATGAAGGTGTTGTCTCTCTCCAGTTACACATTTAAATAAAAATATATTCTTGATATATCCATTTGAACTAAAACCCACACATCCATCAGTGTAGCTTTGTTTCTATGGGGCTGCCATATAATTTTGGTGCAAATGCTAACACTGTCACAGAATTTCCATAAATTATTATCCAATCCCATATTAAGGGGCACTGTTAATACCAGGGAATATATTCCCAGTGGCCGCCGGAGCTTGTGAGTCATTCTCCGAGCTGGCGCATTTCCCTTTCCTTCTGCTCCTTTGCATGTCAATAAGACAGAGGACAGCACCAGCTAGTGCTTGTGAAGTACTGCCGATCCGTGCAAGGCCCTGCATGGACAGTGCTGGGTGCAGCTTTTTATTACCTGATTTCAGATGAAGAAACTAAGCCTGAAGAGGCTACATAACTTGCCAAGACGCCCAAACCCAGCATGTGGTGTTGATGTAGTGTCTGGGACCTGTGCCTGCCTGCAGGTCTAGGCCCCCAGCCTCCTCACTGTCCTGCCAGTCAGGACAGTGGCACTGAGTGTGCCCACACCAGCCGTCACCAACCTCTGTTTCTTAAACATGCTCCTCAGTCTGCCCCACGTGGCCTGCCCCCCCCCCCCCCCCCCCCCCCCCCCCCCCGCTAGAGCGCTGTGGCGGGGAGCCCAGCCTCAGCCAGACTGCCGTGGAAATCTGGCCCTGGTGACACGCTCAGTGAGTTATTGCGGGCTGTTTACTTAACATCTGGGCCTCAGTCTCCTCATCTGTGATATGGGCTGTCAATCCCTGCCTCCCAGGGTTACGATAAGGATTACAGAAATAATTTGTGGAATAGCTTAGCACAGTAGGTACTTAAAATACGGTGGTTGTGGTTAGTTAGAAGACCAGAGTGTTCGCGCTCACAAGACTATACTTGGGGAGACTGGAGCATTGGGAAAGAAAAGCTACTGAGTGTCTCTGACAGGGAGGGCTGTGCCACCGTCTGCTGTGGAGAGAGAATTCTGGGTCACCTGCTATTTCCCTCTCATCAGACGAAACAGCCACTGGAACGCAGTAACGACGAACCTCCCCGACAGGCCTCTCTCGTGCTCATCGGGCCCATGAGATGGTGGCTGCCATGCTCAGGCAGGTGGTTTTCTAAAGGTGGCAAAGACCTTCCCAGGGCCCAGATTTCTTGGTTTCTCACTTGTTTTAAGTGATTACCATCAGACTTGTCAGATGTACAGACACTATTTCCTCTGCCCTGCGAGCCTTAGGTAAATGTAAAGACATTAAGGTGCACACTCTCCTCACCTCGGCTGTCACTTACTGGACATAGGCAGGAGAAGGCAGGCCTCTTTGTCCCCACCCGGAGGCACTGGGCACACCCCTTGGGTGAAAAATGCCACACGCTGGAAAGGAACGTGCAGGTTGCACCGGCCGCCCCTGACCCGCACTGCCCACGTGGGCGTCCCTAGTCCCGAGACCGTTTCACCGACAGAACTGCCAATGCCAAAACGAAGACGTGAGAACCCCACACGTGAAAACTAACACAACTAAACAGAAAATCCCACTGAGAGATTTCACCTCACTAAGGGATGTTTTGCTTTTCTCTGTGGACATTCCTGGTAGATTTACAGTGAAAACTAATATACATTTTTCACAGAGTACAGGGCATTCTGACGTCAAGTGTCAGCAATCCTCAATAATAAAATATAGTTGGGTTTAATACCATATCATTACTACTTTGATATAAAAATTAAGTGTCGTAAAAAATGTTACTTGTAGACCTACATTTTGTTCACATTTTAACTTAATAGTTTGGAACTAGAATTTTAAACTGCAAAAAAAAAAAGGAAGACATTGAAACATTTTAAGTTTAGGGGAGACTATTCAATTTAAAGTGGTAGGCCACTTTTCGAATGAATTTACCTAACGGTTATTTCCAACAATACAGCAATTCTCTTTTAAGATGAGGTCCCACAACTTCAAATGCAGTCATTTGCTAGATCAAAAACTTTTTAACATTCCAAAATGGTGATTCCTCTGTTGTAATATTCGCCACGTATACTTTGCTGCTTGCTGTCAATGAACCCATGCTGTCTTCCAATGCAAAGCATGTGTAAACTTGGGGTTCTAACCATTTTCCCAAGGAAGCGTTTGCCACATGGCCCAGCCATCGCCATATGGACATGTGGGCGTGCTGTTTTCAATACTAATTTTGAATAGTAAATTGCTTCTAACTTGTGCTCCGACTCATAGCACTTTAACAAAAATGCACTAGCATCTCCTGGGCTGTGGCACAAGATCACAAGTTAAAGACAGGACAATGTGAGAGGTTAGGTCTCTGACAAACTTCAGAAAAAGCAGGACTTGGAGCCCTTGATTCCACTACACTTGCGATGGTCACGACTCTGTGTGTGATTTGCAAGCATGTGAAATCAGAGGCCGCCCCGGCAGGGCTTGCCCGGGCCCACCCGGCATCCTCACCACAAGCTCCTGAGGCTCCCGGGCACCCCGGCTGCTGTCTCTCAAGAGCCTCACCTCAATGGGCTCAGTCACCCAGACAATCAGCAGCTTTCAGCCTGACGTCCTCCCCGGTAAAAGGACCGCTTCCAAAAGCATCTTTTGAAATGACGATCCAAGTAGATAGAGAGGGACAGGGGTACAGTCACACTCCTCCCAATAACAGACAAGTCTTTCCGTGTTACCTGCTGCACGCCACAAGCCAAAGGAGCTGTGCCTATGAGCGTCACCTCCCATGCCCACTCAGGAGAGCTCAGGGGCAGAGATCAGGGGTTGTTGGTTTCCTTAAGGGGCCACCGTGCAGGTGACAGGTGCAGGCTTCTTTTTTACTGCTGTGCACATGCAAAGCTAAGGCAGGCTTTCAGATCCTTGGTGGCCAGGAGAGGTTTGGTGAAATTATACTAGAGAAACTTCTGGTGTCCTTGTCATTTTTTTACAAGAGATTTTCAGGTATTTTTAGCAGACTACATATTTAAGGAACAGGAGTGATAACAGTTTTGTCAACTAGATGAATACCAGATTCCAAAAAGGAATGAAACCAGGACAAGTTCAATGGGCAAAGCAATTATCCAATTAGAATTAATTGTTGAGATTTTTAAATGCCATTTTTCAAAACTTTCTATCAAGAACTTACATGCTGCCAGAGTTAACTCACCTCCTCAATCAAAGTGAACAAGTACTATGTGGAAGGTCAAGTAAATGCCTAAAGGTACAGGACAAGTGACAAATGGTGTCCAACTGTTTGATCCCAGGGATCATTTCAGTATTAGGATTTGGGCATAGACTGGGCTATTGTGGATGGAATCATCTCTTCCTAAATGAAATGGCAGTTTCAATTCATATAACGTAGAATTTAATCCATTAATCCAGCTCCACAATGTGTTTTCTATGGCAAAAATAAGTCAATTCTTTAGTTTGTGCTTTGCATTTCTGCATAGAACTTTGCTCAATGAAACTAGTTATGCTCACAGGGCACTGAAATCTCCCACAACCTGGGCAGCAGAACCTGGGTGCGTCAAATAAGACAGCATTTTTAGCTTCAGTTTGGGCCCACATTGGAAGGAGCCGTCCGAGTCCCCTGACGGGCTGGTCCTTTGCTGGCTCATACAGGTTTAAGGGGATCAACCAAGTCTAGTTCCTGCCACAAAAAGGTCAGTCCTTTTTCATGTGACAGAAATTGCTATCAATTCTTAATTGACAATTAGCAGAAAAGGAATTTCAGATTCCCTTCCGGCCAGCACTAGCTTTAGAAACTCTTGTAATCAGGAATTCTGCTTTATGTCTGATTTAATATACTCATGCTGGTCATTAATTAATATCATGGAGGATCCCACTGTGGTTTGTCGTGTTTTCGTTTGAAACATATGAAGGTTGGGTTTAGTATACATTATTAATTCTGTGATCTGAGTATTGGCATCAATACTGTGCTCTGTTAAAACAGCTTTACTCCCTCTCTTGGGATTTTAAAACAGAAAGAATAGTAAAGAAGTGATATGTATAATAATTTATGAAAATTCCTATTTGCATGACCAATGCAAAACGATTGTTGACAAATAAGGAATATTGCCATGCACACACTAACTGTTCAGATATCAAGGAGACTGAAAAATTACTGTGAAGTGGCCGTGGAAATGCCTTCACTTCAGCAGTCTCTGAAGGGCACACCACGAAAGTCAACGGCGTCATGATCAGCTCATGAACAGATTGGTGCCTGCTCCATCATTCCTATAGTTGCCTCTTCCAACGCTAACCTGTGACTTGTGACAAGGGTTCCACGGAAACTGAGATAAGGGCCAGTTGGGTTATAACCTCTCTGAGAGAGAAGGACACAGTGCCATTGCTCATTAGCCAGTATATACTCAAATACCTATGTGATAGAGTGGTACCTTACTGATAGCACAAGTGTCAAATGCTAAGAGAATTCAAAGATGGCACTTTGAAATACATCATATGATGTTCATAGGGTATTCACAGAGTGGCTGCAGGCGTCAATGGAAGCGTCAGGCTTTCTCGTTCCTATCTAGGGAAAGAGAAAGCTCATCCCCAAGCATGGAATAAGAGCCCTTCTGAGAGTTTAATTGGGCTATGCCCCTCTTCCTGCTGGAAGTCACCAGTTACTAGAGGTGACTGTAGCTAGGCAGGATCTCCCCATGGAGATGGGGGCAGCACCCCCTGGAAGGGAGATTGCTGAGAGTTACCCTACTGGGTTCATTACATTAGACGTCACTCTCCATACATAGGGTAATGGATTTTGACATTGGTTTTAAGGCCTGGAGCTCTCCTAGGAGAGGAGGGCCATGCGGGAGTCTGCAGAATCCCTGGAGGCCTGCAAACACGTGTGGCAGGACCCCGGCCTGTGGTAGCCTGGCTGTTGCATGATGCAATGTCTCAACAGCACAGAAGGGAAACTTTCATTCAATGTCCCAGTGAATGGGCATCCATTTAAAAAGAGAGACTCTGCAGGAACTCTAATGGAAAGGAAGACATTCTTTAGGCAGTTAAAGTAGAAATAAGAATGTCAGGTTTTTTGTTGTTGTTTCTTACAACAAAATTTTCTAGTATTCTTAGCTCATTTCTTTCACCTATACTTTATCATATGTATCTTTTCAGTGCCAACATTTTTACTAAAATAATATTTGAAAGCTATATATTATGCTTTCAGATACCTGAAAACATACTTTAGAAGAAAATGACAATGTGTATGTATATGGTGTATGCCCTT
>VMDR010012824.1:0-25921 GCA_007922815.1 Macrotus californicus | reverse complement strand
AAACAATCTTGCACTTTGGGGATGAATTCCAATCAATCATGGTGTATAATCCTTTTTACATGTTGCTATTTCATTTGCCAGTATATTTTTAAAAGAGTTTTCATCTATATTCAGAAGAGATATTGACCTGTAGTTTTCTTGTGTTGTCTCTAGCTGATTTTCACATGCATTTAATAGTGGCCTCAAAGAATGAGTTGGGAAATTTCCCTTCCTCTTGTACTTTATTTTGGAGGAGTTTGTGAGGGAGTTGATGTTCATTCTTTAAATGTTTGGTAGAATTCACCAGTGAAGTCATCTGGGCCTGTGTTTTTCTTTGTGGGAAGTTTTCTTGATTAATAATTTAATCTCTTATTATAAGTGTATTCAGATGTTTTATTTCTTCTTCAGTGAATTTAGGTAACTTGTATCTTCCTAGGAATTTGTTCACTTCATCTAAGTTATCTAATTTGCCAGCACACAGTTATTCATAGTATTCCCTTTTTATTGAATATTTCTGAAAGATTAGAAGTAATGTTCCTTCTTTAATTCTAATTTTAGTATTTTCAGTTATTTTTTTCTTGGACATTCTAACTAGTTTTGTTACTTTTATTGATCTTTTTAAGGAATTAACTTTTGGTTTTATTTTCTTTATTCTTTTTTTCTCTCTACTCTTTATTTTTGCCTTCATTATGCTTGCTTTGGGCTTAGTTTGCTCTTCTTTTTCTTATTTTCTAAGGTAGAAGTTAGGTTATTGAATTGTAATCTTTTTTTCTTGTCAGTGATTTGTAGACCATAACTGTCAGCAGACAGGAACTGGGCATAGGATGGTTCTGCCTTGGGCTGGCCTGTAGAGTACGGTTTCTTGACTTTGTGCAGGAAGGATTTCACAACATGAGTCCAAGTGATTTTGAAAGTACACAAGTCCAGGTGATTTTTAGTGTATGTTTATTAGCTGGGGACAGTGAAACAAGGAAGGGCTTAGGATGGAAGAAGCAACAGAATAAACTAATGAACATAATAGAAGCAGAAGCACAGATACATGGAACAGAGTGACAGTTGTTGGAGGAGAGGTAGGGGGACTGGATGAAAGAAGGTGAAGGGATTAACCAAAGAACACATATGTATGACCCATAGATACAGACAGTGATATGGGGATTTCTTGAGGGTAAGGAGATGGGGGGCTGGGTGGAGTTGGGCTGGGGGAAGGGAGGGAAGGAAGGAATAAATGTAATAACATAAACAATAAAAGGCAATTTTTTTTAATTTAAAATAAAATAAAAGCTATTCATTATACACATGCACTCATTAAAGAGGGAGAGAGAGAGAAAAAAAAAAGAAATAACAGGAGAGAGCCTAAGCAGGATTGCTTTGGAAAGAAGTAAGCCAAGGTGGGGCTGCTTTGGCTGACCAGGAAGTCAGAGAAAAGGGTCCTTGGAGGCAGATTCAGGGGGTTAGCCTGGTGTGAGCTGCCTCTGCCCATTGCTCCCTTGGTTGCAAGTCTCATGGGACCCTTAGAGTTTAGGAGATATACCCCTGAGAGGGAAGAAAGGCAGGGGTGTGCTCTTGAGAGGGAGAGCACTGATTTGTAATCTTTTTTCTCAAGATTTTATTTATTTAGTTTTAGAGAGAGAGGAAGGGAGAGAGAAAGAGAGGGAAACATCAATGTGTGGTTGTCTCTCGAGCGACTCCCACTGGGGACCTGGCCTACAACCCAGGCATGTGCCCTGACTGGGAATCGAACCATTGACATCTTGCTTTGCAGTCCAATGCTCAATCCACTGGGCCATACCAGCCAGGGCCTTTTTTCTCTCTTTAACATAAGCATTTACATCTATAATTTTTCTTTTAAGCAATTCTTTAGTTGCCTCTCAATAAGTTGTAAATATTGTATCTTTGTTCTCATTCATCTCAAAGTATTTTTCAATTTCCCTTGTGATGTCTTCTTTGACCAGTTGGTTATTTAGGTGTATATTAGTTAATTTCCACATACTTGTGACATTTCCCCTTTTTCTCCTGCTACTCTATTTCTAAAATAATTTCATTGTGGTTAGAGAATGTATGTTGAATGATCTCAGTTCTTAAACTTATTAAAGTTTATTTCATAGTCTAACATAGGATATCTCCTGGTGACTGTTCCATGTACACCCAAGAAGAATGTGTATTCTGCTGTTATTAGGTGAAGCATTCGGCAATTGTCAGGTTTAGCTGGTTTACAGTGTGATACAAGACTTCTGTTTCCTCGTTAGTGTTCTGCATAGTTGCTCTATCCATTATTGAAAGGGAGGTTTCCACCTATTATTGTTGAATTGTCTGTATCTCCCTTGAATTCTGTCAGTTTTTGCTAATGTAGTTTGTGCTCTGTCGTCAGGTCACATGTATGTATAGGTGTTGTGTCTTTCTAATAAACTGACCCTTTTATCATTATAAAATGTTTTTCTTGCCCTGGCTGTGTGGCTCGGTTGTTGGACCGTCATTCCATACACCAAAACGTTGCAGGTCTGAATCTCAGTCAGGGCACATTACCTATGTTGTGGGTTTGATTCTGATCAGGGTGCATACAGGAGGCAACCAATTGATGTTTTTCTCTCACATCGATGTTTCTCTCTCTCTCTCTCCCTCTCCTAAAATCAATAAACACATCCTCAGCTGAAGATTAAAAAAGTGTTTTTTCTTCTCACTAGGGGCAATTTTTATCTTAAAGTCAGTTTTGTCTAATATTTGTATAGCCATTCCAGCTCTCTTTTGGTTAATGGCTACATTGTAATTTTTTCCATCTTTTTACTTTCAACCTATGTATGTCTTTGGATATAAAATGTGTCTTTCAAAAGCCTTTTCTAAGCAGTCAGTTGAATAGTCTCAATTTTCTCAAGGAATAATTGGGAAAACATCTTCACCCTATTCTGCAGGATCGCTCTTTCTCATTTGTCAATGACATCTTGGGCAGATCCCTTACCTTTCTGGTTATTTTCAGCAAGGGAAACAATTTTACTTAGATAATTAAGGTTCACTCTCAGGTATGAAAAAATTCTGTTCAGCCAATTCTGAATCAAAATTTCTACCTTATGTTCAATGCAAAGCTGTCCCTTTCTGTAGCTCAAGCCTGACCTAGAGCTTAAGACCGCATGTGAGGAAGGGATCAAGGTCTGTTCTTTCATTCTCTTTCTCCCTCCTGCAATCTTTTGCTTAATTCTGGATCTTCCAAGTTGAAAGAAGAGTGAGAGAGGATTAGAGAAAAGAGTACAGTCTTTTTACATGACTAAACCTGCAGTTGTAGTTTTCTCTGGGGCTACCCTGGCGCCCTCTGACACAGGCTCTAGTGCTGGTTCTGTCAGGTGGTACAGGCATGAGTGCTTCCTCCTCTTCCTAGTAGGATGGAGTGGTCCCTAGCTGACTCCCTGGACCCACCCTTTCCCAGATTCAGCCCCTACATATTTTTACTATTAAATGCCTTCTATCTGAAAGTCCCTTTGGGTGGGCACATTCAAAAGAATACTACCTGTGACATTTGCTTGTCCCATGTAAACCTCACACATTTTTACTATGCCAGACCGTGGAGATAGGCTTCCCTTGCTGCCTTTTCTCCCTACTATAGTAGGCTGCTTTATCCAAGATCCTGCTCTTAGAGGCTCTGAGAGAAAAGCAGATCCAATCTCCATAGCCTAAATTCTAGGATTCACATGTCAAGTATGCCCTCTAACTCCCTTTTTGTGGTCCACTCTAGTTTCAGCACCAGGAAGGCTATGAATTATAGTAGCTCAGCAGATCCTAGCCTGAATGGGAGGGGCCAGGCTCTGCTTGGTACCAGGAACTGCCATCTCTCCAGAAGGTTCTCTTAGAGCCCTTTCCCTGGGTGACTTGGTGATGAAGAGGAGAAGGGAAAGACTGAAGCACCATTCCCCAAGAATTTCCTACATTAGTGAATTTTTTCCACTTTAAAAAATTTCTAATCTTCTCTTCATATGGTCTGGAGATGGGAGATAGAATGATATTCATGCAATCTGTTTAGGCACATTTTAATTAATTCTATGTGAATACTGTATTCTTAAAATTCTTTAGAAATTGAGGCAACATTTTATTATACTGCCGTATTTACACTTAAAAATGTGTAATACTCTATGACTCTAAAATTTCCAGGAATTTACCCTAAGGAGTTAACTGGGGATATATGAAAAGACATAGCTTCAATGTTTAAACAAAACAAACGAGATGCAATCTCGTGTCTAAAAAAGAGAACTTCTTAAATAACACAGAGGAATATTAGGTAGCCATTATAAAGATCATAGAAGACTACTCAATGTCATAAAAGGATTTTCACAATATATTGTTAAGTGACAAAAGAGAGTTATAAAATAATATACATGATGTAACTCTATTTCCTAGAAGAAGAAGTATATATGCAGAGGAAAAAAGATTAGAAGAAAACAAATCGTTGCAGAAAAGATGTACCTTCCATGTAACTACAGGCCTTTTTATTTTCTTTCTGTTTATACATATGCTAAATAACTATTACATGTGTAACAAGAAAACAAAATTATTTTATTTTTAAATAAAGAGAAGTTAAAGGAGGTGAGAGTAGCTTTGTCTGAGGAAAGGAAACTCAGGTGGCCTGTACATAAAGGGCTGCTTTGTATGAGAGTTGAGAACAAGTTTTTTCATTGACCCAAGAATAGAAGTAAGGCCAAAAGGTAGATACATTGTATAGACACAAATTTCCACTCAATATAAAGAATTTCCTAATAGAGTTTATTCCTCCAGAAGTCCTGAGTTTCCCATTACTGGAGGCAATTTAGTCTTGTTTGGGTGGTTATTTGTAGGAATAGCCTAGAGAGAATTGGCTCAGAGCCTGCCTATTGCATGGTAGTAGCATAAAAATGTTGATTGGCTGTGTGTCCACACAAGGAGAAAGCAAGTTGATTTCCATTTACAATCATTGATAATGGTAAAACTCAAACAACATTGTATCTGCTCTCTTTTTTGTAGCCTGTTGCTATTTGCCAAGGTTCTCTGGTTGAAGGACCCTTAGAAAGGATTGTCTCCGTGAATTGTAACTTCTTTGAATCACAGGTATTTTTTATTCTCATTGTTTGTTTTCCTGTGGGGCAAAAAGATTGTATTTTAGCAGATTATCTATATTTTAGCTGTCCCTACCCCATCCTTTCCTTTTATTTTCCTGAACTCCGCGATCACCACTTTATTTAGGCTGCCCTGAGTTCATACCCATAGGATAGTTGGTTAAAAACTTGTCCCTTTTTATTTGCATTACAATGTGCTCCTGCAGAATAAATAAGACTCCTTCAGAAATAGAGACCTACTAGCTTGCATGGCTTACGTCCCTGAGACATTAGATCAGTGTCTCAGAGACCCTTATAGTGAACTGGAGGGAGAAGTTATCCCCATGGAAATATTCAGCCCCTTTCCAGAAGTGTTTATTGAGCACTTACTACATGGCAGCTTGGTGTAGCAGAAAGGGTAGTTGAGACAGGCCACCTGGGTTCCAATCCTGCTCTGCTACATGTGAGCTGTTTGACCTGGGAAAATTCTTACTTCTCTGAGTGATGGTTGCCTCATCTCTGAATGGGATTGCAATGCCTACCTCATTTAGTTCCCTATGAGAAGCAAGTGAGAAGACCTGGATAAGGACACTGTATTGGACCTGGCACAGAATAAACAATTAGTAAAAGGTGGATGTTGCTGCCACTACTAGGAGCAGGGAGATGGCTCACTGGGGACTTTGAATAGGCCATTTAACTTCTCTGATCCAGAGAAGCTGTCATTGTCCCATTCTAGATTTGTGAAACTTGCAATCAAACTTCTACCAGTCTTGGTTCCTCCTGGCCCTTGTCTGTTTTGCTTCATAACCCTTTAACCAGAGGCCCATCCCTCCAGCTGGTCTCCCTTTGAAACGCTCTGTCAGAAAGGCACAGAAAACCTTAGCCTGGTACCAGACACAGCAGAGATTTCCTTGGTGGACATTCCCCTTATTTAAAGTGTTCTTATTTCAGGATCCAACCCCTGGGGGTGAAACTTCTACTGCTAACCAGGGACCTGTGAACCTCCCTAAGGTGGAAAAGCCCCAGGAGAAAAATGCAGAACCCACTCACTCACCCTCCAGAGCTGTGCCAAGAGGGTCTGTCCAGTACCTTCCTGAACTGGATGATAAGGAGACTGAAGAGTCCCAGGAAAAGGTTCCCGTTGAGGCCTTCCCTGTGCAGCTGGATTTAACCACAAATCCCCAGGGAGAAGCCCTTGATGTCTCCTTCCTGTTCCTGGAGCCTATGAGTGAGAAGCCGGTTGTCCTGCCTTTCCCCCCAAAAGAGCAACACTCTGCTGAGTGCCCAGGACCAGCCAAACAGGCCAACCCACTTGTTCTCCCACCGTGAGAACCGCATTGAGAATTCCATGTGGATGTGGCACTGTGCAGGAGATGAGAGGTCGTGGGGAAGGGAGATGGAGAAACGAAGGGTTTGAATGTAGACAGTGGCTAATAAAGTGTCGTTTTGACTCCTCTTGGTCTCATTATTTTGGCTGGAAGTGGGAATGAGACGAAATCTTCCACTCACAGACTGAGCTGCAGACCTCCTCAACCGCCCAGGATATCATTCCGTGGGTAGATGCCACTTATGTTTTCCACCTTTCCCTTTGTAATCATTATTGACTTTTAACTAAGTGTCTCTGACGTAGGACCTGCCACACTTAGAAATTCCCTCCTCTTTCTGGGAAAGAGCATACTGTGATTCTTTTGATCAAAACAAGATGAAAATTGAAGGATACCAAGAGACTGAGATTCATCACAGTCTCACACTCCCTTTATTTCATAATTATTTTAACACCAAGTGTTGGTCAGATATTGTCTGCACAGCCTTCAGCCTGAAGGTGGAATTTTTTTTTTTTTACCTGTGTGAATAGCCTCCAAGCCTAGAACTCGATAAAGTCACTTAGCAATGGGGTAGATGGAAGCGACAGTTACCTGTGGCCTGGGTTGAGCCTGGGGAAAATCAGATATTGTTCCAAGTTCGGGAGCTGTCTGGCTTACTTAATAGTTTTGCTCAGAGAAGAAATGAAGAGCCCAGATAACATTCATTCCCAATTTTTTCATTTAAAAAAAGAAAACAAATATATATGTATATAACATGTAGTTCTATATACATGTATACATATATTAGGTTATATGCATATATATATACAAATATGTGTAATACATACAGTTATATACACACATATATCTTTGGAAGTATGAGAGATATTATGTGATGAACTGTGACCCCAAAAATTCATATACTGAAGTCCTAACCCCCAGTACCTCAGAATGTGACTGTATTCGGATATGTGGTCTTTAAAAAGGTAATTAAGTAAAATGAAGTCATTAGAGAGAGACCTAATCCAATATGACTGGTGTCCTTATAAGAAGAGGTGATTAGGGCACAGAGGAGCACAGAGGGAAGACCATGTGGGGACACAGAGAGAAGGTGTCCATCTGCCAGCTGAAGAGAGAAGCCTCAGAAGGAACCAACCCTACGACACCTTGATTTCAAACTTGCAGCCTCCAGCATTGTGAGGACATTAATTTCTGTTGTTTGAGCCACCCAGTTTGTGGCGCTTTGTTATGGCAGCCCCAGCAAACTAATACAACAGGGAATTTGCAGATGTAACTATTGTCCTCTGTCCTGGCAGCTGTTTCTTAGAAGAGGCACATAGGCTTTGGCATAATTTGCTTAAGAACAGTAGGCAATATTCACACAATTACTCTTCTCTGCTTCTTATATGAAGGAAAAATAAGTAAGGTGTCATGTGAAGTTTTAAACCCTGTTTCAATCAAGGTGTGGCAAGAAATATAATTTTACTCAGACAGTTTAACTGAAGAGACTTTAACAAAGGGAATGCAACCTTATGGGCCAGGTTAAGGGAACAACAAGCGGTGCTGAGAAACCTGCAAAAGAGCAACAGTGGGAGGCCTTGACCACTCTGGGAGTGAGAAAGCTGGAGGCAGAGTGGCCTTACCCAAGCCCAGGGGGAGCTGGAGCTGTTGGAGGAGGGGGCCCTTGGCAGGAACAGCCTTGGAGAGGGGTGGAGCCACTGCCAAATCCTAGCGCTGAAGTGGGCGAGAGCAGGGAACAAACACCCTGACCTCTCCTTCCCTCTGATATCTTCCTCCCATTGGCTCTTTGACCCCAACAGTCAACTAGCCTGCAGGGAGCCTGGGTCACTCAACCCATAGGAGTTGGCCTCCTGAAAAGACAAAGAATGGACCTGAAAGCAGAGAGGATACCGGAGGAAAAGTAGGTTTGACCGAGGAGTTGCTGAGTTGACTTTCTCAAATTCGAAGGAAGCATTATTGTTGACACTTACCTCTTTCAATCCTCTGACAATGCTGACTCTTGCTCTTTAAATTTTCTCAAGTAGACTTTGTCCTACACCCAGGTCCTTCTCCTACCCTTCTGACAACTTCTCCTCAGGCATTCAGGTTCCTCTTTGGCTCATCTCTTAGATGCTGTTTCTCTAGTGTTTGATTCTTGATGTTTTTTTCTTACTCTGAAAACTTCATGCAGGCAAGCTTATCCAATAGTCTTGTCAATAGTCTCAAAATGCTGTAATCACTAATCATTTGAGGTCCTTGTTTTCAAATAATCAGTGTTTGCAAATTGCTGATGGTAATCTTCTATGCTAGAACTTCAAGATATGAACATTTCTAATTATGTGGTATTAAGAGTTCTTTTTGATGAATCTTTAAAAGTAACTTCTTTAACAATAAGAAAATTAGTGACCCAATTAAAAATGAACAAAAGATTTGAAAAAACACCTCATAAAAAAGATGTATGAAGGCAAATAAACATAGAAAAAGATGCTCCATATCATATGTCATCAAGGAGTTGAAAATTAAAACAATGATGATATAGCATTATTTGTCTATCAGAATGGACAAAATCTGGAACACTAACAACACCAAATGCTGGCAAGAATGTGGAGCAACAGAAACTCTCATTCATTGCTGGTGGGAATGCAAAATGGTACAGCTACTTTGAAAGACAATTTGTCAGTTCTTGCAAAACTAAACATACTCTTATCATATAATCCAGCAATTGTGCTTCTTAGTATTTACCCAGATGAGTTTAAAACTTAGGTCCACATAAAAACTTGAACATGGATGTTTATGGCAGCTCTACTCATAATTGCCAAAACTTGGAAGCAACCTAAATACTTTTCAAGTAGTTGAGTGGATAAACTGTGGTACATACAGATGATGGAATATTATTCAGTGCTAAAAAAAAAAGAGCTATTAAGCCATGAAAAGATATGAAGATACCTTAAAGGCTTTTTACTAAATGAAAAAAATCAATTTTGAAAAGGTGACATATCCTATGATTTCAACTACATGATAGTTTGTGGAAGGCAAAACTATAGAAACAGTAAGAAGATGAATGGGTTGGTGGTAGAGAGGGATAAACAGGCAGAGCACAGAGTATTTCAGGGCAGTGAAACTGCTCGGTATGGAACTGTAATGATGGATACAGGTTATTACATGTTAGTCTGAACCCATAGAATATATGACACCAAGAATGAATGTTAATACGAACTATGGACTTTAGGTGATAATGATGTGCAAGTGTAGGCTCATTGATAAGAAAATGTACCACTCTAATAAGAATATTGATGGTGGAGGGGCTGTATGGGGGGAGTGAGCAGGGAGTATATGGAATTCTTTTTTATTAAGTGCCTTCTTTACCAAAAGCTGGATTTTGTAAAATTTGGTCATCTGATCCAGTGATCCCCAAAGAAATCAGAAATGTATAAAGATTTTCATATTAGCATTATTTATGAGAATAAGAACAAGTAACTGGGAACAATGTACATAGCCAAAAATAGGGAGATATTAACATATTACAAGCATATATAACATATAATACAACATAATCTTTGAAAATAATCTTTCTGAATAATATTTAATGATTTAGGAAAGTCCTCATGTGTAACCTTAAAGGAAAATGTTTAAACTACATATAAGAACTTGTTAAAAGCATTTTCTTTGGGAAAGGGTTTGAAGAATGAGGGATAGGAGAGGAAGATTTTATTTTGATTTTACACATTCTGTAATATTCTGTGTTTTTAACTTTGTGTGGAGATTATATTTATAACTAAAATTATATAATTAAAAAAAGTCAACTTTAGCCCTGGCTGGTGTGGCTTGGTGGATTGAGTGCCAGCCTGTGAACCAAAAGGTCACTGGTTTGATTCCCGGTCAGAAGTCATGCCTGGGTTGTGGGCCAGGTCCCCCGCTGGGGATGTGGGAGAGGCAACCAATCAATGTATCTCTCACACATCAACGTTTCTCTCCCTCCCTTCCCTTCTCTCTAAAAGGAAATACATAAAAATTTTTTAAAAACCTTTAAATTAAAAAAATAAAATCTTATTTAAAAAAATCCCAACACAGCATTTATAAAGTTTATATGGCTTCAAACAATATACTTCAAAAATTGAGGTAGTAAGTAAACATTCAGTCACAGTGGAGAAAAAAATACATGCATGTAGAATAATCCCAATAATGTAGAAACAGATATTATAGATATTCAAATAGAAATGTCTATGAAGACATATATAATTGTTAATTTTTCTCATAGTAGTAGAATTAGAGGTGAGTTTTTCTTTATACTTTTTGTATTTTCCACATTTATGAAGCTTATATGGCTTCTAGTAATATTCCTCAAAAATAGGGATTGTAAGTAAACACTCAACCACTGTGGAGGGAAGAAAAGCTTGAAGAATAAAAATTGTGTTAATTGACTTTTTCTGATCCTACAGCCAGGATACCCAGAAAGAACCTGAAAGCTAGAATGAATACATGAAAGTGAAGATCTGTCTGTCCCTGCCCCATGGGACAGGGTCTGTCTCCCCCTATAACCGTCATGTGAAAAGTCACTACTTCCATCTCCATTCCACATCTGAGGCCATTCTCTGGCTCAGGACTGTCAGGAAGCTTTCCCAAAGCCAGTGAGAAGCTTCACCAAAGCTAAAGGGCACTTCATAGATCTGACAGTTCCCCAGGATAGACTCTCTCTCCTACTCACCATCATTCCATCTCCTCAATCAGCTCCCTGAGATGTCTCTTCTGAAGCTACTCCAGTTACTCGAATGGCATCACTAGTATTGTGCGCAGGGTAAATGGAAGCAGTCTGGCTTCCTCACCCAGGTGTCTGGGCAACTAAGGGAAGCAGTTTCCCATAACCTTAGGAATGGGCCTGATAAGTAGTGTTCTCATAGCCTTGAGACTGGGTCCGATAAACAGTTCCTATAACATTGAATGGGCTCCCGTGTGCAGAATCATGCTATGTTATACAATATCCTGGCTTTGTCGGCTTTGTCTGAATGTACTATAAAGGGGGTAGGGGCTTCCCACTGGGGACACATGCAGCTTGCAGCATGTATGGATCGCCCACCCTTGAATAAAGGCATGCCAAGCATCCCCATGGCTCCACTCATTTTCTTCCATATGACCGAATCCAGAGTGGACCTGCCAGGCCTTGAAAGGCTGTGAGACATTGTGTCTCTATTTAATACTCAATAAAGCAAGAGAAAGAGAATGCATGGCTCTCATGAGTACCCATAAATCTTAGCAAAACAGTACTGTAGGAAAAGCTTATTCTCATCTTTGGTGACTTTTCCCTTTCCCATCCCTCTCCCTTTGCTAGCATTTGGCTTATGCAGGTTACTCCATATTGGATATAGACAATATAGCAATAATAGAAAGGGCTTAATGAAGGAGCTCAGCTCATTGAAACATAAAACAGGTTTTGCTTTAATCAATAGCTTTCCCTCTACCCACCTTTTTTAGGGCACCTTAATGATACCTTGACCAGATTCCATTCTATCCCTGTCATTCTAAGTTAGCCCAGAGAGATATTATTTGGATATTTAAAAGCTAGTGTTGTTAATGTTAAAAGTTCAATCTCAAACACAATTCAGAAAGTGTTTCTTCCACTGTTAGCACTCACTAAACCAATCTGTGACTCTGAGAACTGAAATCTGCATTTCATGTACCCTGCCCTTTCCCTCTCTCTTCAAACTCTTTCCCTTCAGATTCTGCCCATGGCCCCAATACATGGCCCCAGTAGTTTTCAATCTTGACTGCACATTGGAATCATCTGGGAGTT
This sequence comes from Macrotus californicus, assembly GCA_007922815.1. NCBI lineage: Eukaryota > Metazoa > Chordata > Mammalia > Chiroptera > Phyllostomidae > Macrotus > Macrotus californicus. Next base: position 13,799 of record VMDR010012824.1, on the reverse strand, counting down.
TTAAAACCACCAATACCTGGGTCCACTCCCAGAAACCCTGGTTTAATTGCTCGGCGGGGGTGGCGGGGGGAGGTGTTCCTGAACATGTAGATTTTTCAGAGCTCTTCAGGTCATTCTGGTATAAAGCCAAGTCTGAGAACTGTTGCTGTCAACACTTACAGACATTCACCACAAAGAGAGAGAGTAGGAGGGAGGTGCTATCTGAACAACTGGCACTGGGAAAGGAACCTCTGGTCCTTTCTGCTGCTGCTGGGTGCTCTTGCTATGAGGGGTCCTTACAGATATATTAGTTTCTTTGGAGGAATAGGGCTGAGGAATCAGCTTAATTTCAGCTCTGTCCCTCAATGGTATAGTCTTTCTAACTCCTTCTCTGGGATGGGTGGGCATCAAATGGCTTGACTTCAACCTTCACCATGGTTCTCTTTCACATGAACCAATTTTTTTTTTTTGCTGCACTTTAAGGGCCATGGAAAACTAGAAAGATATGGGGTGTTCCCAACTTCTTCTCAAGCATAATAATAATAACAACAACAATCATAATAAATAGCATCATTTATTCAGCACCTGAATCCATGCCAAGAATTGTATTGGTTACATTGTTTTCTTATTTAATTATCATACAATCTTGCTAAGAGGTATTAACTCCTATTTTATATATGAGGAAACTAAGACTCAGAGAAGTTTCATAGCTTATCCAGTATCACACAGTAGGAGAATAACAATGCAGAGTTGAAACTGAGATCTGACTTAAAAGAAACAACCTCTTAATCATTCTGTTCTACCTGAACTCAGCTCCTTTTTGGTGTTAACCATCTGAACAGGGGTGTCCAACCTGTGGCCTGCAGGCTGCATGGGGCCCAGGATGGCTATGAATGCAGCCCAATACAAAATTGTAAATTTACTTAAAATATTATGAGATTCTTTTGTTTTTGTTAGTGTTTGTGTATTTAATGTGCGGCCCAAGACAACTCTTCTTCTTCTAGTGTGGCCCAGAGATGCCAAAAGGTTGGACACCCCTGAGACCTCTCCCTTAAATAACATAGCTGCTTTCTACTAAAGACTTCTAGTGCTATAATCCAAAGAAGGGACTAATGGTGGTAATTTCTCACTGAGATAGGCAGGCAGATGGAAGAAAATTACTTCTAATCCTATCCCCCACACTAACGAGGTAGTGTTTATGGTCAAAAACATACTTTGGATCTGGTACCTACTGGAAATATCCAGATTTGTGCAGATCACAATTTCACCCACTCACCAGAACATTTCAACATTCTGTCCCCAGGACCCATTAATCATTTACAGCATGTTGACAGACATTTTAACCAGGGGTCAAGGTGAATATCCCTGGTTACACAACAAAAATGGACAAAAACCATTTAATTAATAGTGTGTGTGTTTAAAAGTTTGTATGGAATTCTCCACTGTGGTATACCGTAGCAAGGGATGGTTTTCATATTTCAACACAATGCAGGTGTTCACAGCTGCTCTACTTTCCATCCTTTTGATCACCCTGCAGTATTCCTGTGCTGTGAGTCCCATAGACTGCAATGCTACTGAGGCCCTGGCTGGGAAATCTCTAGACCTGATCAATAAAGGACGTCGGAATGGCTACATTTTCCAGTTGCTGAGGGTTGCTGATGCCCACTTGGACAAAGTGGTAAGGAATTGCCAATGGCAGAGCTTAGTTGGAAAACCATGCACCAGGGGCAGATGTGACTCTAGCCCGGAAGCCTATTGCTTTGCACAATGGAATGGCTTTGGTTAGGGTTTTCTGTTTAGTTTGTGCTGCTAGCTCTAAACTGTTTTATTTTTTTTTTTCAAACTAACATTTGTTATTAGTATGTCCTTAACTGTGAATTACTCTGTGAATACTGATAGCACTGATGCTGAGTCCAATCAAATGCTAAGTACTATAAGAGAAAAATCAGAATACACTGTGCTGCTTGTCCTCACAGGAGTAATCATCAGCTCACACACACATATAGACAAACTGTGTTAGGTAGGATATATTTAAGTGACCAAGTGAGTGGTATAGATGCTGGACAATTTAGTGAAATGCAATCTATTTTAATTGAATGAGAGAAGGCTTTATTTGGGTCCCTGCAAATAAGTAGGATTTGAATAGGAAGATGGCCTGGGGAATTACAGGAATACCATCTCTATGTGGGTAAGAAATCAGGAAGGACGGTACTAGAGAGTAATTAAACACAAGCAGGGGTATTCTAGAAGCTCTATGTGAGATTTGGCACAGCTAGCAGGGTGGAAAAAAGAATGTAGGCTTATCTTGATGCAAAGCAAGCCTACTATCTTCACTTAGATCAGCAATTTTGAACCAGTGTGCTGCAAGAGGCACACTGATGTGTCACAAGAATTTTTAAAGCATGCAATACCTGACTATTTAGTCAGGGGCACTGACCTCTTTTGTCTTAGATTATCAAATGAAAAAACGACAATAGCCAACACAATGATAGTCACCTGGTATGAATGAATCAAAATTATACCTTTTTTTTGTGGGATCAGCAAAAAATATTTTTTTGGTGTGTTGCAGAATTTTAGTAATTAGTTTATGTGTGCCATGAGATGCAAAAGGTTGAAAATCATTGACTTAGCATAAGATCTGAACAGACACTTCTCAAAGGAGGACATACAGAGGGCCCAGAGACTTATGAAAGGAAACTCAGCATCACTAGCTATCAGAGAGATGCAAATTAAAACCATAATGAAATACCACTTCACACCGGTGAGAATGGCCATCATAAACAAATCAACAACTTGTTAGTGCTGGTGAAGTTGTGGAGAAAAGGAAACCCTAGTACATTGTTGATGGGAATGCAGACTGGTATAGCCACTGAGGAAAACAGCATGGAATTTCCTCAAAAAACTAAAAATGGAACTGCCTTTTGACCCAGCCTTCCACTGCTGGAATTATACCCTAAGAATCCTGAAACACCAATTCAAAAGAACCTATTCATGCCAATGTTCATAGCAGCACAATTTACAACAGCCAAGTGCTGGAAGCAACCTAAGTGCCCATCAGTCAATGAGTGGATCAAAAAACTATGGTACATTTACACAATGGAATTCTACACAGCAGAGAGAAAGAAGGAGCTCCTATACTTTGCAATAGCATAGATGGAATTGGATAGCATTATGCTAAGTGAAATAAGCCAGGCGGTGAAAGACAAATGCCATATGATCTCACTCATAAGTGGAACCTAATAAACAAAACAAACAAGCAAAATATAACCAGAGACATGGAAATAAAGAACAAACTGACAGTAACCAGAGGGAAGTGGGGAGGGAGATAACGGGGGAAAGAAGGGAAAGAGTCATCAAGAACATGTATAAAGGACCCATGGACAAAGCCAAAGGGGAGTAGGATTGAGGGCGGGAGATGGGGGTGGGTGGGGCAGGGGAATGTGGTGGTGGGAAAATGGAGACAATTGTATTCAAACAACAATAAAAAATGATTAAAAAAAAGAAAGAAAATCACTGACTTAGATCATATGCTTATTTGGAGTGGATTTTAGGGTTTGATAGAGATTATGGAGGGTAGCCTCCCTCCCCAACCCCCAAAATAAACTATCCTTTTGAGAACCACTAAAATCAAGGAGATCAGACAATAGAGCACCACAGAGGACCAGCAGATAACTTTGTACTTGAAAGTATTGGATGTGGAGGCACTACAGGTTACTGAGAATGAGTGCAGGGATTTAGGAGTAAACCAGCAATTCAGTGGCTATTAGTCCCATTCCAGGCTCTCTTATAGGACACTGTGCCACATTATAGGACACAGGATGAATTGGCCCAGAGCTACCACTAAATATAGTATAAGCAGGGAGGAACACATTGTGCCTGGGGATATGGATACAGGTGACATGGACATGAACTATAAAGCTATTTTACATGTTCAGGAATGAGGAAATAAAGACCAGACCCAAGCAATGAAATTTAGGTCAATGAAAATGAAGAAAAGACATGAGACATTTCAAAGGCAGACATTCCACAGGGAGGGGTGAGAGGTCAGTGTTTCTTTCTCATTCAATGTTTCTCTCTCTTTCAAATAAATAAAAAGCATATCCTCTGGTGATGATTATAAAAAAGAAAGAAATCAAGAGATTGCTTCTATTGAAAACATGCTAGGCACCCACATGCTACTGACCTGTTGTTTTCTTGGAATTTCTTAGGAATCCACATCTGTCTATTACTTAGTCTTAGATGTGAAAGAATCTGGCTGTCTGGTCCAAACCAGGAAACACTGGGGTGACTGTGAGCCAGCTATTTCTAGACGTCCATCTGATACAGTAAGTAACCATGATACCATTCTCTTCTTATCATTCTTGACTTCTATCTACTCTTATTTACTCAGGGTAGCTATATGCCTAGGCTAACACAGCAAAAGACTAAGACCATTTTCTGTCTTTTGACTCATGAAGATTATGTCAGCCTTGATTGATATTCTCTTGAGAGCCATACCCACAAACCCGGTTCAAAGTAAGTCATTGGGGGCTTGTGGTCCCTTGGTATAGCGTGACCAGCTGGAGACCTTGTGCAAATCACCTAATGTTGCTAGACCTCCGTCTTCTTAGCTGTTAAATAAGAGGAAGAGTTTAGAGTAGCTAAACTCTAAGATCCTTTATGGCCCTGACAGTCTTTGTATCTAGGAACCTATGAACTTGTAATTGTGTCTGAGGAAGGCTGGTCCCATTAGCAGGAAAGGCCACAGGGATTAATTGCAATTACCATGAGAAATGGGGTTTTGTTCTGCACATTGAACCTGAGTACTCAGGTCCCAGGCTCTCTGTCAGAAGAGGAGAACACAAAAATGAAAAAGCACAGATCTAAGATTTCAGTTGGAGAAAACAAGACATTTACATACCTAGAAATTTTAGCATTTCTTCATCTTGAAAATGTTTAAGATATAACCATGATCTGCTTAAAGAGCTTCTCCCTGGTCCCCTTAAGGGTTTTGGATTCCTACAGCATCTAACTCACAGGAATAGATTAAGAAAATACAGGTTTTTGAAAGAGGATTTGTTGAGAGAAACTGCAAATAAATTTTAAGTGGATAACAGGGTATGTTGTATCACTTCTTTGTTTCTTCATATCCAGTCTGAAGAAAGCAGTAAGCAAGGGCAATCTCCTCTTTCTTACAGGTGATTGGACAATGTAAGGTAATAGCTACAACATGTCTGAATGATTTTCAGGATCTTAGAGTGAATGACTTCAACTGTACCACAAGCTCTGGTATGGCAATCTATGAAAATGCTACTTAATTCTAGATTAATATAGAATTCAATTAGACAGCGGTATTTAACATATAAAACTATGATGTACATATTAAAAATGATGCCTATGCTCATGGAATTGATTATCACTTACTCTCCCAAGAAGAGAAGCCAGAGGGGTTTCCCCTGTTATTGGTGCACTTTTTAAAAAAGAAATTCTCTGTATAAAAAGAAATCCACACAAGGCAGTATAGCATCATTGTAGAGAACATGGGCTCTAGGGTCAGATTTGCTTGAATTTAAATCCCAATCACTTCATTAACAAGTTGCATGGTCTTGAGGGTAAATTAATTACCCTCTTTTAGCATTCCTCATTTGTAAAATAAAGCTAATAATAGTCTTAGCTTTTTGGACTTTTGTGAGAATTAAATAAGATGCTCTGTGTAGTATACTTCCAAAGTACTTAGCACTCAGCATCTGAGTTATATATTAATGCTACAGTTTACAAAGCAGCTACGCACATGTCGTCTCATTTAATTTCACAACAAGACTGACGATTATGATACTTTCTACTTTAGAGTTAAAATAACTGAGGTTCAATAACTTGGCCTCAAGCACACAGTCAAAATGTGGTGAACATAACCCTATCCCACCTAGTGTTGAATATAAATTCCATGCTCTTACTATTTACTTTTTCAAAAGGAATTAGCACAGAACTCGTTTAAAAATAGCAAATCTCAGAATGATTCAGTATATAGAAATTCAACAACCAAGCAAATCCTCCCAGTTTGCCTTAAAGAAGATTGAGCTGTGTCTTCTCTCTCTGGGCAAAGCTTCATGTTGATGATGCTCTCCCTTCTTGGCAGAGATAGGAAGAATTCATTAAAATATTAACACTCTGCGAATGATGGGAGTGGGGCATCATGAATAGGGTCTTAACAGAAACTTGAGCACCAGAAGAATCTGGGTTTAAGTTTAGCTCTGCTAATGATTGGCTGATTTGCTGTAACAAGTTTCTTAGCTTCTCCAAGCCTCAATTTGCCTATCTGTAAAATGGAAGCTTTTGTTATTTTTGCCACCACCCTTATGTGTATTAAGTCAGAGCATTGACGTTGCTGTTTCCAACCCAATAACCACAAAGCTGCCTCTTCTTTCTCCAGTCTTCTCTGCACTGGCCAACACTAAAGACAGCCCAGTACTCATTGATTTCTTTGAGGATACTGAACTCTACAGAAAAGAAGCAGAGAAAGCCCTTGAGAAGTACAAAAAAGAAAATAGTGACTTTGCCTCTTTCAGAGTGGACCAAGTGGAGAAAGTTGCAAGAGTGGTGAGTCTGCAATAACATCCAGTTAGAGTCTGAGGGCCCAGGCCCCAACATTGCAGGTGCAAATTCAGTAGCACTGACCTCTCCAGTGACTTCACTCGGCCAGCTGTTTTTATTACTATAATTAAAATTTTTTTTTCAGTTACAGTTAACATTCAATACTCTATTAGTTTCAGGTATACACATTAAAAAAGATATGTATCCTTATATTCATTGCAGCATTATTTTACAATAACCAAGATATGGAAGCAACCTAAATGTGTATTGATAGACAATTAGAGAAAGATGTGAGATATATATAATGAAATATTACTCAGCTATAAAAAAGAATGAAATTATTTTTTTACCATCTTGACAACATGGATTGACCTAGAGGATACTATGCTAAGTGAAAGAAGCCAGAAAAAGAAAGACAAATACCAGCTGTTTTTAAAATTGAGACCCCTGTTGCAGTATCATGAGACAGGCAGCAGATACCACACAACTGTCCTCCTACAATTTTTTATTTCGGGGAGTTGTGAGGAATGTGGTATCTAACAGGGAGGGGGAGAAACCCAAACAAACAAACAAAAAACAGAGAAAAAGACAGAAGAACATATTAGGGCTATGTGAATCATTAAAATCACCTGGTCCTAACCTGCTTGTATTATGATGGAAAGCAGAGGCTCAGTGGTGTGGCTGAAGCTAGACAGTTCTCCCTCCCAGTCCAGGGACACAAGTGCCTCCCACACAGAGTGGTCTTGTAGAAAAGCTAGTTGATGTTGTCTTGTATTTTGCAAATATATAATTAAATAGATTATGGTACATACAAGCAGTGGCATGAATACAGTGCAATTACTGAAAAGAATGTTTTGGACCTATATGCATTGGGAAGAGTTTCAAGATACATTGCTAAGGGGAAGTGCAGGTTACAGAACAATACTTAGACTATGAGACCCTTTACATTAAATAATTAGATCTATCTGTATATACACAACATATTTAGGGAAAGGCTAGAAGGAAAAACACATCAAGTGAATGATAGTGGTACCTCTGAGAAGAACAGGCTGAAGTGCAGGAAGAATGACTTCACACTATGCTTGATTAGGTCTGTATTATCTGAACCTTTTCAATGATATAGTATTCACTTTATCACTTATGCGATCAATTTTAAAAGGGAAGAGACAATAAGAAAAATAGCACATATTGGTGATTTTGAATCCTCATAGTGCCTTGACACTATTTTAAATAATAGGTATCTACTGCCTTTTTTTTTTTTAATGTTTCTGAAACTCCTTTGATCCTATTTATTCTAGAGAGGAGGGGAAAGAACCAACTACTACCTGGACTTCTCTGTAAGGAACTGCTCTCCTCACCATTTTCCCAGACACCATAATGTGAGTATATTAGATGTCTGTGAAATAGTAGGTAATATTTAGAGGCTAATTATGTGCCAGATACCCTTGTAAGGGCTTTACACATATGTATACCCATTACCCCTATGAACTAGATATTATTTATATCCCTGATTTACATATGGGAAGACTGAAACATGGAGAATTAAGTGAACCATGAGAATATAATTTTTAAATATACATGATATATACCTAAAACTAACACTGAAGGTTTTCCTTTAACTCATTAGGATTAAAAACTTAGCTAAAACTAATAACTGGAATGCATTAAGAACCTATACTCATGGGTGCTTTCATTTACTTCATCTCGTTTACTCCTCACAGTGATCCCATTTGATAAATGGGGAGATAAATAGGATCAGTAAAGTAAGGGGTCTTGCCCAGTGTTCACAACCAAGCTGGTATCAGAATCCATTTCTATGCTCAGTCCAGTGGGATTTTTTCCTTAATAGTTTATAAATTGATACTTGTGTGCATTCAGGAAGATGTTATGAATGATACACAGCATTTACATAGTAACTTATAGTTTACAAAATACTTCCACATTTCTTACTGCCTTGTTGGAGCCCTGTGACAACCCCATTGAGGAGAAACACGTGTCTGCTTCCATTTCCCTGGGACAGAAGGGCCTAGAAGTTTAAGCACTTACCCAAGGGCACTTAGCTAGAAAGTGTTAGGACACAGGATATTAATGGTGGTCTTCTGATTTCAAGTCCAGGATTTTTCTGGAACATAATAATGTGTTCTCTAAGGCCAGAAGAAAGAAAGCATTTATTAATTCTTTCTCTGGCTGTTCAACTTTTCAACCTGAAATAGTTCTAGAATCCTGCTTAGTGGCCACCAGAAAAGATACTACCTCCCCAACTCCCATCCCAACACACCCTTAACTATCTTGGTGTGGGTAATGTAAACCCCATGCAGAAACTTGGAGGCTGGTGAGAAGGAGCTCGGTGCTAAGTGCTTTATAGCATTATCTTATTTAATTAAGCGCTCCCACAACCTGTGGGCAGATAGTATTGTACCCATTTTACAAACAAAGACTGAGTTTCAGAAATTTTATGCAACTTACCTAAACCTCACACAACTGGTAAATGATGAAGCCAGGATGAACATAGGTCTGTCTGACACCAAAACTGTACTCATAACTCAATGCTTAACTGTCTCTTCTAAAAGAGAGTTTTCTTCTTGTAACTTTGACAGCTGGGTTTAGGATTCTCTGGAGCAGAGGGATGACAGACAGTTGTAACCTCTGAATTTAGGGTAGGGGCAGCAGATAGTCACTTTGACAAGGTCTGTGTAAAGCCATTTTTATACTGGCTTCCTCCTTTCCAACTCCTTTCTCTGAGGAACTGGTTAAAGTTGTACAAGTCTCTCATTTACACAACTCTTCATTCTCTCTAGGCACAAGCAATTCAGGTCTTCAGTGCAGGAGGGCTGGCCTAAAGTCAAGGCATTAAGGACATAATATTCCCTACTACCACCCATGGGGAAGCCCAATGCTAGTGACCAGTTGTACAAGAGAACCACAGAAACTTGTGCCCTGACTGGTGTGGCTCAGTTGGTTGGGTATCATCCTGCAAACTGAAAGGTCACGGTTGGATTTCTGGTCAGAGCAAATGCCTGGGTTGCGGGTTTGGTCCTCAGTTGGAGACAACAGATCAATGTTTCTTTCTCACATCAATGTTTCTCTCCCTCTCTTTCTCCCTCCCTTCCTCTCTCTCTAGAATCAATAAAAGAAAAAAATTTAAAACAGAAGAAGCACAACAACTTGTTATGAAGAGCTTTGGAACCTGTACTTTCCCCAAAGTGTTGACTAGGAAATATTGTTAAATAACTGATGGAGATACTTGATAATATTACCCTGATTTCTCTAGAGCTCTCCTTCCTTTCCAGAATGTCTGGAGGTTCACAACTCTAGCACAATTCACACCACCTGCATACATACACACAAACACACACATACACATACTAACAGGCTTCTCTCTTATTTGTAGGTTTTTGGATTCTGCAGATTAGATTTGTCCTATCAGGTAGGAACCTCCGACATGGAAACTCCAGAGGATGTAGTCATAAACTGCGAAGTCTTCAAACGTGAGGTGGGTGGCCTAAGCAGACTTTGTCATGAGCAGTGCCAGACTAAGTGATATTTTCACCCACATTGTGTATTTTGTTCTTATGTTGATGTGTGTGTCTTTGTGTGGGGGTGTGTATGAGAGAGATGAGATGTGATGGGGTGAAGGGTTTAAGAGAAATACAGGGAGAACAGCCCCTGGGGAAAGGAGTGCAATTGCTGGTATGACACAACAAGTGTGAAATTTTTTCCAAAAATTGGAAAGGGTAAGATTTGGCATGAAAGTAAAGTCATGACCAATTTAATCAACATTCGATAAACTTGAAAATGGTCCTTGTAGTTAGGACTCTGGTACTGAGACTTAGTAATCCTAGTTTTATTATTCAGCACAGAAGTGAATGGGAATGAATTATTTTCAAATTTCTCTATAAAGATATACAAAATGAGAGGCAAAACAATACTTTATGAGAATATCTGTGTAGAAACCTTTGTTCTGCACTCAAATATTCTTCACACTATTTTTTATATCAGCAAAAACCCTGAAAATAATTCAAACATTCATGTCCCAAACCTAAGAGGTGGGGGCAGGGGAGAGCAGCTTAGTCACCATGAACATGGCTACATAGATTTTTTTTTAAAAATTAAAATCTAACTAAGGAGAGTGAAGAGGCAAAGAGTTCGTCCTTTTAGGAGTAAGAGATTCTTGTACCATAGGATTTTAGACTCTGTTGAGAACCTAAATTATAAGGCACTAGTTTTTTAAATATTGGCCTACAGGTGAGTACCCTTCTATAAAATAAATTTGGCACTTTATATTGAAATGAGAAAAATACAGATAATGAGAAAAGTTTTTTGTGTTCTAACATATTTTATTTAAAGAACCATCCTTTACTCTGAGATTAATTTTCTGTTGTTTTCAATATTATTCCTACTATGAAATTGTGGTGGTAGATGACAGTTTTTGTTTGTGTTTGAGATGCCAACTTTGACCAGATAAAAATTTGAGAACATTTTTGTTTTTTTACTTTTAAAATTTCCTTGTAGAATCCAAGATGATGGTAGCCATTGGCCTAAATTGAGTTAAACTTCTAATTTCTCCTTTATATGATGATATTCACTTTTCTGTGTCCTTTACCAGGAACATAGAAACATCAGTGATGTACAGCCCCATCTGGGGCCTCCCCACCTCCACTTTGGCAAGCCTCCATTTAAGAACAATGGGTCCAGAGATTACCGCCATCCCCACAAGACACGTAAACTTGGATACCCACCTCCTCCAGAAGACACAAATCACTCAGACAGACCACCATTTCAAGCAGGACCTCCTCCACTATTTCCTCCTTCAAGATGTCATCACTTCCATTCTGGCAATAATGGAACCCATGTACACCCTCATAATCATAGTTCCAGTGGACACCATCCCCATGAGCACCATCCCCATGGACACCGTCCTCATGAGCATGGTCCTCATAGACACCATCCCCATGGACACCGTCCTCATGAGCATGGTCCTCATGGACACCATCCCCATGGACACCGTCCTCATGAGCATGGTCCTCATGGACACCATCCCCATGGACATCATCCTCATGGACACCGTCCCCATGGACACTATCCTCATGGCCATGAGTTTTATGACCATAGACCCTGTGACCCACCGTCCCATAGCCAAGGTCCCCAAGATCACCATCGCTGGGGCCATGGCCCACCACCTAGGCACTTAGAAGAAAGAGGTCCAGGTAAAGGACACCATCCCTTTCCATGGAGACGAATTGGGTATGTTTACCGACTCCCTCCATTAGAGATCGGTGAGGTTCTTCCTCTTCCTGAAGCCAATTTTCCCAGCTTCTCATTGCCAAACCACAACCATCCTCTAAAGCCAGAAATTCAGCCCTTCCCTCAATCAACTTCTGAATCATGTCCAGGGATATTTAATAGAGAGTTTTCACAAGTCTCAACGTTTTTTGCATATACATTTCCAAAAGAAAATCTGAGTTCCTGGAAAAATGAGTAATGCTCTGAATTAGAACAATAAATAAAATGTAACCAGTAATAAATGCAAAATTACAATTATTTTACCTTACTTTCATATTCAGGATAGGACAAAATGTGGGTGGGGGAGGTGACGGCATGAGAAGAGCAAGACAAATGGAGAGGAGAAGGAAAAGTTTGGTGTGACAAATCAGAGATTAATTTTCTCACTGGCTACTACGCCACTCAAGACAAATCTCTGATTCTCAGGATTTCTCTATTTCCTGGCCTGGACTCCTTTAGTTCTAGCATCATCCCTCTATTAATACTTATGCTGTAGCTGGGCATACCAAGGAAGTGCATATTGTCATATAAAGAATTATTCTTATAAGAGTGATCCAAATTCTCTCCTATTTTTTTTCATTTCTAGTCCTCTAAATTATATTTTGGAAAAATAAGTTCTAATTTTAATTATAAAGCAAACAAAGCTCAGGCCATAATTTGCAAAGAAGTTTACAGACATGAATCATGATTATAAATTTAGGTACACCAGAAATATCACTTTATTTTCAGAACACATTAATTTCTATTTCAGGTTGCCATCCTCCTGGGCTAATAGAAAAGTTAACCTTCTTGGAGTTCCCCCACCCTGCTGCTCCCTGCACAAAGTTATGCCACAGTTTAAGACTCTCACATAGTCCAAAGTGGTGGGCACAAGAAAGAGGTCTGATTCTTCATCTCTGGGCCATCAGGTCCCCTTGCTGAGGGTGCTTCCTACCCTGTTCACATCACTCTTTGAGTGTAGATTACTGGTACTTCTACATCAAACTGGAGGTATAAGAATCTCTGTAAGACTACTGATGAACGTGACTGCCAAGAGATACCCTGTGACTGTTTGCTCCCTGAGATCTTGCTGTCTTTCAGGCTACATGCCTAGAAAGCAGGGTAGAGGTGTCCTCTGCTCCCAGACCCCCAGACTCCTCTGTTCTTCTCATACCTCCTCCCCAGGCTAGGGGCTTTCTAGTCTCAGAAAGTTTTCTTTATTCACTTTTGATCCCAGGGGATTCTTTTTCCACACTTGAATTCTCTTTCTTTTCTCTTTTTCCCAAATCAAGCTCAAGCATTTAGACACAAGCTAATGAGACTTTAAAATTAGGGGTGTCCAAACTTTTGGCATCTCTGGGCCTCACTAGAAGAAGAAGAGTTGTCTTGGGCCACACATTAAATACACAAACACTAACCAAAAAAATATCTCCTCATGTTTTAAGTAAATTTACAATTTTGTGTTGGGTCACATTCATAGCCATCTTGGGCCGCATGTGGCCTGTGGGTCGCAGGTTGAACACCCCTGCTTCTATCTGACTTACTGAGGCAGTTTTAGGGTGTGTGGTGATGGCAGAAGGTAGATTCTAATGGGGGAAGGGAGAGAAAGAAAACAAAAACTAGGTTTTGGGCTGGGAAGAAAGAGGTGCCCACAAAGATGAAGAAGCTGAAGTAGGAGAAGGAGATGACTGATGTGCTCAATCTAGGAGGAGCAGAAGGCTAATCAAGTAAAGGACTTGGAAACAGGATGTAGAGGAATGTGGTCAAAAGATGCAAACTTCCAGTTTTAAGATAAGTGAGGGCTAGGAATGCAATTTACAGCATGGTGACTGTAGCGAACACTGCTCTCTGATATATACAGACACGATGTTGAGAGAGTAAACCCTATGAGTTCTCATTACAAGAAGTTTTTTCTTTTATTGTATCTACATGAGACAATTAATGTTAACTAAACTTGTTGTGGTAAATCGAAGCATCATGTTGCACAC
>VMDR010012823.1:0-25937 GCA_007922815.1 Macrotus californicus | reverse complement strand
GACACCTTTAAAATACAAGTGAAACATATTTCATTAATATCATTTTCCCAAAAAGTAAAAGTCACTCAGATCTAAAAATTATCAATTATGATTTGAGAGTGTTTATAAGAGCCAGACAGCTTCATGCCCTATTTAAATTCTCGGTTTCATCAACGGAAATAAGAGTAGTAATTTACAAACCAATTAAGGAGATAAAAGTAGGGTTCAAAAATGTTTTTTGAAGGAATAACTTGTATTAAAAAATAAGCTGCTGAAATTTTCACATTCATACAATAATTTTCACTGTTAGTAGATCAACCACTGTTCTGTAAGATGATACTCTAATTTTTTCCCTAAGCAGAATCTCTCTACTCTGACAGATGTATTGTAATGTCTACATTATAATGCGGATATATTATAACATGAGTGAGAAAATAAATTAAGGTCCCTGGAGTTGACATGAGAGGTGGAGACCAACACATAATCAAACAATGGCAGCAGAGTAAACTGAAATACAGAAGCGTACTAGGTGCCATGGAGTCCAGCGGTAGAAGTGGATGACATTTTCTTTGTTAGGAAGAGACAAAGAGGAGGCCAGGAACTTCACTTTAAAGGTGTCAGGCATTGCTCTCTTCATGTGACAAGTGATACATCCCCCCTCTACTCAGCTGACACAAAGGGATCATCACTTCCTCCTGCTCCACTGTGGCAGGATTCTGAAGGGAATTTAGAGATGGCCCCTGGAGACGAGCTGAGGTTGGTAGCTTTGAATGGTGGACCAACAGCATCTCAGAATGAACCTCAAAAATACCATCTGGATACATTATATAATAAACTGCCTGACTTCTAAATCCTCTAAATATTGAGAGTGATTTACATAATCCCATTTGTATTTACACAGACTCGCGGGCATTGAAAAGAAGCCTTCAAGAAAGATGGCTTATTTAATGCATTTTCTACCTGTGTACATTTTGACTCAGTGGAAGCAAGATGAAATCAGATAACGGTCTAATCACCCTGCAAAGGAATTTAATAGGCAATGGGACTTACGATAACCAAATCCTGGTTGGAAGTGACGGCAGCATTTGCTACTGTTTTATTAGAAAATGGTAACACTTTTGCAAGCAAATGAAGGCACTTTAATTGATGAGAGATAATATTCATTATAAATACTGAAAAAGGGACAAAAATGATAATTTGTGGGATTTAAATAACCAAATGTGCAGATGTGCCAACGTGTATGAGCGTGCAGAGAGAAGGGAGGGCGTTTAAGTGACATTTATTTAATCGAGTGGTGTCATTCTTAGAATGTAATTTAGATGACAATTTACCATTTGCCAAATACCTTTATTTATTTATTTATTTATTTATGGAAACGTATTTATCCAAAGTTGAATGAAAGGATCTTTAACAATCACACACACACACACACAAATGGAGGGATGTTCACAATAGGCTGAAATATATTAAAATTACGGTTGAGCTAAATATCAAAACTTATGATATTCAAGAGAATATTTTATTACAGAGGAGCCTTCTGTGGCAAGCAATCGAATGTCTTATAAAAAGAAGATAAAAGAATTTGAAGGATTTTCTTGGTTTTTCATATTTCTAAAAATGGTATTTAAGATGTGTTTTAGTTAGTTGTATGGGACAGTTGAAAAACCCTAACAGAGCAAACACCCCAGAGGTTGCTGGTATGTGAGTTCTTCAACTATACTGATATCCAATAACCTCCAAAAGCTTCTTCATTCTCATCCTAGAGAGTAGCAGTGATTTTTCATCAGTGACGTAAGTTCCATAAGAGAAGAAAGACACGTGGGCTTGCTAAGATACCATATGGGCACCTCTGCCTTTGCACGAACAACATTCAAGTGCTTGGTGTGCGTGGTCGCCTCTACTCTTCACGCTGCCTCAGGCCATGAATTCTATCAGGTCCTATGAGAAACCACTTCCAGAAGATGCTTTGGGCTGATTCCAACTATAGCAATACCTCAGAGATGCTACAGGCCACAGCAATAAAGCAGATATCACAGTAAAGCAAGTCACACAAATTTTTTGGTTTCCAAGTGCATATAAAAGTTATGTTTATACTAGTTATATGTTTATACTATTAAATCTGCGATAGCATTATGTCTAAAAAAGGTACTGTATATATCTTAATTAAAAAATACTTTAGCTCTGGCTGGTGTGGCTCAGTGAATTGAGTACAGGCCTTTGAGTCAAAGGGTTGCCAGTTTGATTCCCGGTCAGGGCACAAGCCTGCGTTATAGGCCAGGTCCTTGGTTGGGGATGTGCGAGAGGCAACCAGTCGATGTATCTCTCACACATCGATGTTTCTCTCCCTTTCTTTCTCCCTCCCTTCCCATCTCTCTAAAAAAAAAGTTTGAAAAAATCTTTACAAAAATAAGTAAAATAAAAAAGTTAAAAATACTTCACTGCTACAAAATGCTCATCGTCATCTGAGCCTTCAGCAATTGTAATCTTTTGGCTGGTGTAGGTTCTTGCCTTGACATCAACAGCTCCTCACTGACCAGGGTTCTTCAAACAAGACAGCAGTGAAGTTTGCCTCACTGGTTGACATTTCCTTTTGTGAACAATTTCTCTACGGCATGCAATAATATTGGATAACATTTTGCCCAAAGAACCTCTTTCAAAATTAGAAGTGATCCTCTCAAATCCTGCTGCCTCTTTATCAATTAAGTGTCTGTTATTTTCTAAATCTTTCATTGTCTGAAAGTTTAACAGTTTTCACAGCCTCTCCACCAGAAGTAGATTGCATCTCAAGAAATCACTGTCTTTGCTCACCCACAAGAAGCTACTCCTTATCTGCTCAAGTTTTACCATGAGATTGCAGCAATTCAGTCACATCTTCAGGCTCCAATTCTCCAGGGTGGGGCAAAAGGTAGGTTTACAGTTGTTCGTAAACAATTAATCAATCACAGTACAAGAATATACTCTGTGTTTTGTGTACTCACAACGGTACACCTCCTTTTGTTCTACTCTAATTCTAGTTCTCTTGCCATTTCCACCCCATCTGCACTTACTTTCTTCACTGAAGTCTCAAAGCCCTCAAAATCATCCATGAGAGCTGGGATCAGCTTCTTCCAAACTCCTTTTAATGTTGATATTTTCACTTCTTCCCAAGAATGACGAATGCTTTTCATGGCGTCTAGAATGATAAATTCTTTCAGGGAGGATTCCTATTTACTTTGCCCAGATCCATCAGAGGAATCATCATCTACAGCAGCTATAGTCTTACAAAATGTACTTCATAAGTAATAAGACTTAAAAGTCAAAATGACTCCTTGGCCCGTGGGCTGTCGAATGGATATTGTTTCAGCACGCAGGAAAACAACGGCAATTTTGTTGTACATCTCCATCGGAGCTCTTGGGGGACCAGGTCCATTGTCAATGAGCAGAAGGTCTCAATAGTGGGCTTAAAATATCCAATAAACCATGCTGTAAACAGATGTGCTGTCATCCGGGCTTTGTTGTTCCATTTATGGAACAAATCCGTTGTTTGCTGTAGCCACCTGCATTACTGACCTTGACTAGGTTTCTGGGTAACTTGCTATAGATCCACATCAACACTTGCTGCTTCGCCTTTCCCTTTTACGTTATGAAACTTTATGAATCGACATCTGCTAACTTCAGACTTTTCTTCTGCAGCCCCCTCACCTCTCTCAGCCTTCACGGAATGAAGAGTCTTGTTCTGGATTTGGTTTTGACTTAAGGAAATGTTGTGGCTGGTATGATCTTCTATCTAAAGCTTTCTCCAAATCAGCCATTAGGCTATTTTGCTCTCTTATCATTTGTGTGTTCAGGGGAGGAGAACTTCGAATTCCCTTCAAGAACTTTCCTTTGCATTTACAACATGGCTAACTGGTACAAGACACCTGGCCTTTGGCCTCTCTCATCTTTCAACATGTCTCCCATGCTAAGCTTAATCACTCCTAGCTTTTTTGATTTCAAGTGAGAAACATGTGACTCTTTCCTTCACTTGAACATGTAGAAACCATTGTGGGGTTATTAACTGACCTAACTTACATATTGTTGTGTCTCAGGAAATAGGGACACCCGAGGAAAGTGAGAGAGATAGGGGAGTAGCTGGTGGGTGGAGGAGCTGGAACACATACGGAACATTTATCAGTTAAGGTCACCATCTTATATGGGTGCAGTTCATGGTGCCCCCAAACAATTTTACAACAGCTACATCAAAAATCATTGACCACATATCGTCATAACAAATAACAATGAAAAAGTATGAACTATTGCAAGAACTGCCAAGATGTAACAAAAAGACCCAAAGTGAACAAAAATGCTGTGGGAAAATGGCACTCAATAGACATGCTGAGCACGTGGTTACCACCAACCTTTAATTTGTAAAAAACACAGTATCTGTAAAGCAAAGAGAAGCAAAACCTAACACAAGGAAGTGTGGCTGTGGATGGTGCCTAAATCCTGCTCATAGAAAAGTGCCACATTGGTCTAAGTGAAACTTTCATGTGTTGTGAGCTACTATTTTTTCTGTACTGACTGTGAAAAACATTTATTTTTCTATCATGTAATATACAATTAAATAAGAACACCAAAGAAAGAGAGGAAACCTGGAGCATATCAAGGGTACTAGTTTCACTTCAGTGTCTCTTTTTTTTTTAAAAAAAAGGGGTGATGTTATAAAAAGGGATAATAGTGGATGTGGAGATAAACAATTTGGAGACAATGGCAATATTTGGGGGGTATACACGCATGGTGTTTATCAAAGTACGCCAAAAGACTATCCCTTTCGTAACCAAATTACCGGGAGTCAGTTTGACCTACAATTCTCCCCTTTAGAGCTTTAATGGCATTGTTGAGAGAAAAGTCAGAAAACATGGCTATCAATCAAATAGATCATTTGGAAAATAACCATCATTGTGTGTAACAGCATTAATTGAAATTGTCTGTTGCTTTGAAATGTTTCATCCCAGCAGCGCAGTGATGCCCAGATGCCTGTTCTGAATCTTAGCATTCATACAGTTTTAGAAGGTTGCTTCCCCTGTTTGTCTAATCAGCCAGAGTAGTCTGAAAAGATCCTGGCCACGTAGAGTAGGACCCCTCAAGTCTAATGGTGCTGTGCTCCCCTCCCATGTAGGACGATCTGTTCGGGAAGTTAATCATTTTCATGGAGGAAAGTGAGGCTTACAAAATAGTGCCAGCTCACCAAAGTCGAATTTCACCGACTCTCTTTTTCTCTCTGCTACCCTCTTTGACCCTGCAACTATGCTTTGCTTCCTAAATAAACGCCCAGCCATTCTTAGGAGGGATGAGTGTTTCCGTCAAACATCAGTTGCAATGACATCATTAGAATTTTTAACAATCCTTTCTTCTCTATGTGGATCTTTCTCTGGCTCTTTGTGGGTGCCTGAGGGTTTCTGTCATGCTCCTGTGTCTCCTAGAGGTGTCAAGTTCAGAAAAATAGATGTGGGAAAGCAAAACAAAGTCAAAGGAATCAAGGAAGGGAAATGAACTTTGCTTAAGCATCTATCATGATGCTGGTACTGTGCTAAATAATACACGCTCGCTATTTTGTCACTCTTGCTATCATCTGTGAAGTAATTATAATTTTCCTAGCATTATGAATGAGTGTTCAATCTAGATGAGATCAAGGAATTTATCCAAGGTTGCAAAGCTAGTGAGGTTAAGGCTGGAGATCGAGAGCACATGCAGCTGGAACCCAATCCCCGGTCCCTTCCACAGAGCTGTGTTGTTTTCTCTGTCTCTAAATACTGTGGAAAGATATATATTTTAGCTTACACTGGCATTTTTTTAAATAAGGTTTTTATTACAACTTGAGCAAAAACCATACTGGCAGCTTACATTAGAAAAACTCTAACGGTGAAAAACCCTGTTTCATTGTGCATTTGCTGAAAGAATGCTCGTTGGACTCCAGTCACCACTGCTGACATAACATTGATATCTAAAGAAGTCATCTGCTTTATTTAATGTAGCTGATAAGAGTTACAGGTGTGGGAAGAAGAGCTTTCTCTTTAGAGCCTACGGTAGGGAATAGGCACCACGCTTCGGCTCTACATAATCATTCAGCTTCGGCAACACCAGTATGAATGTATTAGCATCCCATCGTGCTAAAGCAGGTTGTGCGACTCGGACATTAGACTGGTCACTCAGAGCCGCCCAGTGTTACTCTGCAGAGCCCAGAGGTGGCCTCGAGCCTCCTGACACCAGAGCCTGTGCATTTAAACCTACAAGAGACGACCTATCACTTCTCACACACTTGCTCTCATGACATGCTGTGAAAGATAATCACCTTAACTGTGATACTATTTTATTGTTCACTAGATTTTCATGTATACATCTCCTCCTAAAAATTACAATTTTCCTCATGGCTGCATTTTTGTGAATTAGGTGTTTAAAAACACTTGCTACATTGAAAAAAAAAAGACAGATGGATAGATAGATAGATAGATAAAATAATAATTTTATGTATCATTCAATACACGACATAGGTCATGTAAACCTAAAGCAAAGGCAAGGTTTCTATTCAAAGTGGGCGTGGTGGGGTGGAGTAGGAAGGTGTGCCTGGCATTGATCAGATTTAGCAGAAGCCAGGCAACAGCTTCAGCTGCTCAGCTGATTTGCCCGGGGGTCCCTGCGGGAGGAGTGGGGATGGAGCTCTCCCTACTCCTTCACTCCAGGACACGGCACAGTGACAGAGAACACCCAGCCACTGAGTCAAGACTAAAAAAACTTGTATAAGGATTGAGATTTGAGCCCTGGCTCTATCTCTTCTTGAGCATATAAATTCATCTTTCTTAGCCCATATTTTCTTCATTTGCAAAGAGGAGGAAGTAATACTTAAGTAGATCACAGGATTATTATGAGGTTCAATTAAAAAAAACTTGAGTGAAATACCACTTGGGAACACTTGAGTGTGTTTCCTCTTTTTTACCTGCCTGACTCCAGTTTTGTCAAGAGGTCTTGATGGTCCTCACACTGATGGCCTCAGGGGCTCTGTGCCATGCAGGTGACCTGTCCGGGCAGCTGTTTGTGGCCAGTGCCTTCACGTTTAGTTTAGAGTGAATCTCAGCAAGAGCTGGTGGCAGGGTCAGCCTCCATCCATTTCCACAGCTCCTCAGAAATACAATGAAGCCAAACTCTCCCTAGAGAGCCACAAATCTTTTACAAAAATCATACCACCCTCACCTCTGCACACAAAATAAACCAACAGAAGAAGAGTAGAGGGAATAGCAGGAAAAAAGCTTTATGGGGCTTTGAGGAACTTGTCCCAGGAAAGAAACACAAATGGTGTAACAATATACTTTTAAAAGTATTGCTATATATGTTAACTTTCTTAATACAAAGGATGGCAAAATGAGCACGATTTCTAATGAAAATATGTGCATGGGTTTTATTTGTTTTAGAGCACTGTCCCCTTTAAGAAAATGTATTTTGAAATCAGCAAGAGTAATATCTAAGGCTTTGGGGTGAGAAATAATTCCCACACATAGGACAAATGACTATTATTAGAAGCCATAAGATGAGTACTTGTTAGGGGCTTCAAATCGCACTATGTCAAAGGAAAAGCATCGGCAAAGCTATATGCCGAGACAGAAGGTCGAAGTCACGCGGCCACTGGAGTGCAGCCTGAAATTGCTGGAGCACAGCACCAGCGGTGCACAGAGGCTTTCTGGCTCGGATTCAGCATTAATCAAACAGCATTCTCATCAGCCCGGGCAAAGGGAAGCGGAGTGGAGACAGATATGTGACCACCCAATGGAAAGCCCCGAAAGGACAATGATTTAGCTGCTTTGTGTGTGTCTGCGTGTCTCACACACGTTGTGCATCTATTTAAACCAAATGACACAATCACAGCACGCATGTCAGCACATGTGAATAAATCAAACAACTTTTACATTTATCTAATTAAAGCAGGTGCTTCTGGAAATGCACGCAGATCAGAAGAACGCAGGTCCTGGCAAGGCTCTCAGGGTTATCGAAGGAAAGACAGGGGGACTGCAAGTACCCTGTCGGGAGGACAGATGTCAAGAACCAGCAAGGGGTCTGTGTGGGGGAGCAGAGGCCGGAGGGGAAGGGCAGTAAGAGATAAAGTTAGGGAAATAAGCAGGGGCACAGATCAATACGGGCCTCGTACATACAGTAAGAGGCTTTGATTTTTGCTTGGGATGAGAGGAAAAGCCAGTAGAGAACTGTTAGAAGAAAAGCGCCATGACGCAACTTAGTGTGAACAGGATCTTTCTGGCTGCCATAGTGTGGGCAGAGACAAAAGCCGGGACCCAATTATACTGTATTCTAACAAGCCAGGTGAGGAAAACACAATGATGTTCACTTAACCTGGGGTGGTCAGAAGTGATCAAACCCAGCATATTGTTTTAAAGTAGAGTCAAGGTGTTAGATCTACGGCAGAAAGAGTGAGAGATGAGTCAAGGATAACGCCAAGATTTTTGACATGCACAACTGAAAACAACAGAGTTGAATTAACTGAGTCAGTGAAAATGAAGAAGGAGCTGTTGAAGGATGGGAGGGTGTGTATGGGCAGAACGCTTTAATACGATAGTTTCAGAATATTATTGTTTCTGACGTAAGAGCAGGAGCACTTCCCACAATAATATTTAAGCATAATAAACATATTAATATAGTTGCAACTTTGCTGAACACACTTCTGTGGCTCCGCCTGGCCCTCAGGGTGGTCTGAATTCCGTAGTCTGCTAGAGGATGCTTCATGTTTTGACCCCAGGTTATGTCAGTTGCCATCTTGTTGTCTATGTTTCCAGTGAAATATGTAGATTATTTCATAATCTCTAGGTAAAACCAAGGGGGCTGTATTTTTTCACTCATATGACAACATATGATTGAATAAAATTATTGCATATTAGCTAAATAACTACGATGTGATCAATGCAGTCTCTTTCTCTGAAAAGCTGAGAAAAAAATGGAAGCAGGAGATGGAGAGGGAAAGAGAGGAAGGAGAAGGAGCATGAGGAGGAGGAGAAGAAAAGAAAGCTTTGTCTATAGTCATAGGCTGCCCATCTCGGAACCACGCTCAAGGGCCAGGCCAGACACAAATGCGGTGCTGTGGCATCAGCCATACAGAAACCAGAACAGACATAACAGATGTGTGTAAAGAAGAGATACACCATGGGGCACTTTCCCTTATTCTTTTGAAACCAAAATCAATTGAGTCTGAACGGTGCATTCATGACATGTGGCATAAACAGCTACTAGGGGTTTCTTTATTCTCTTGACTCCAAATATATTCATTGTGATCAGAGGCCTTACTGAACATCACTTTAATGTCATTACTTCCTGGTGAGGAATCTAAAATGTTTTACGCGATCGACTTTCATTTTCACCATTTACACATTTTCTTATAGCATGCCTGTCAACTTGGTGTGTGGATTTTTTTCTTCCCATTTATAACTCCTTTCTCCCTCTCTCTACCTTACTGGAACTTACCAGATTCTAGACCCTCTTCAGGTGCCACTGCCTCCATGAAGCATCCTCTGATTGTTTCTCTTTAAGGCCTATAGAACATACTTTAATGACTAAACTGTTCCTAAGTATCTTCTCTCATCAACTGATTTATTTACTGAGTACATATTATGTCCATGAAGACAGAAAGAGAGGAGAGAGAAAGGTTTTTAAAGATATCCTTGGTTTAGTATTCAAAAATATCTTAACAATTAGAATCTACCATGATGCATGCAAACATTTTGACCATACACATTATATCATAATACTGCGATACTACAAAAGAAGCTGATGTTGGCATCTTAGGGAAGGGTAGGGGAAACATCCACACACACCTTACTTAGGCAGCAATGTCTCAAAATAGGGAATTCTATGTAATGTTTCCTAAAGTAGAGTTTCCCAAGCACCTGTATTATCAGAATCTCTTAGGTGTTTTATAAAATGAATATGAATTACTATCTCCACTGCTGTACATTGGACTCAGTGACCCTGAGTTGCTGTCCCTGATGCTGATGATGAGTTAGTTGGGCTTGGTAACCAGGAGAGTCCCAGGCAAACCAGGATGAGCTGGTCACCTCACTCATAGGTTTCAGACTGCTGACCCCTGGATACCTGGAGGGATGACTCATTTCTACCAGCCACACAATTTGCACAAGTGTTGAGTACAGAGACGAGGCTCAGGAAGGGCTGATCAAGAACTCAGTTGGCTTTCAAATAATTCACTTCTCTTGCCTACGTGCCCTGTTCCCCCAAATCTCATCAATCTAATTTTAGCCTTTGTAATTTCTATGCTTCAAAATCTCAGCATGACTGGTGTTGTCCAAAGCTGTTTACGTGCCATGCTTCTCTTGTTCAAGTTTATTTCATGTGGGTCCAATTCTTTGAACCTTAGACTACCTGGCTCACAACGGAATGGAACCTCAAGCAAGGCACAGCACCAAGGCTGGCCTCACTCCTCCACCTGTTACAGAGCTGAGTCTCCCGCTGCTGGGATGTCCTTGGCAGGGGCGTTGATATATGTGAGTGTTATACCCGGGCAGACTTCTGCCTCTCGGAACCAGGGTTTTCAGAAAATGACTGTTACTCACTGATCTTCTTTCAACCCTTCACTCTGCTCCTTCTTGTTAAAAGAGCAGTGTGCTGTGGCCCTAGAGTAACGGCATAAAGTTGCATTAGGAAGATTTGTCTGAATCTTCATATTACTTCACATTAACGCCAATTTACAGAAAACCAGAGCCCTCTGCTGTGAAACCACGTGGTTTTCAAGCAATGATTTCAGTTCCCAGTCTCGTGCCAGGCAGGCCATGAAGAGCTCTGGGCTCACTCTGCAATCTTATGAGGACAACCAAGGGTTAGGTGGGATGGTCAAATCCAAATAATCACTAAATGACTGCTTTAACCATCTTTTCTGATAATTTCCTGGGTTTTCAATAACTCTGTTGGGATCCCAAACCAGGATGTTTTCCCTTAGGACACAAGTACTTACAATCTCGAATTGTATTCTTTGGGTACAGGTTTCCTTTATATTGATTCAATATAAATAAGTAAAATGCACTTGCTCTGTTCCATTTAAATCAAAGATATCATGTACCTGTAACTGACGCACTAAAACCTGTAACCTATTACAGGACAATAGTCTTGTAACAGAACTTAATCTGGCATAGGTTATCTATTTAGTAACTTATCCTGTCTTAAGCATATATTCTCTTCATAGAACAAATAGTATCAATAATGTTCATTAAAATGTCTTGAACTACATAAATTAAGAATTGCATGGTAAGAGTTAAAAAAAAGTTTGAGAGCACATGAATTTACATTTACAAACTATGGCTTCAAAATTTTCAAAACAGTAGCAAAGAAAATAATCTTAATCTAGATTCTTATGTAACACAAGTATGGCATCGGAACCCAGGTAAACTCCGGTAAATCTCAGAGTACGAAGCACCCAGAAGCTTGGGAAGGCTTCGAGACCAAACTAATTGCTTATGACCTAAGGAAGGGCTCGCCCTGCCTGTCTTCCTGCTTCTGGTAGATACACAATCAGACATACCCATTACTACTGGAATGACCGTATGTGGCAATTTCTTTGGAAACAGTAGAAGGGCAGGCAGCTGTGTTACAAGGACATCTGATGGATTTCCTTCCTCCTCCTTCAGAGAAGGTGGTTCAGTTAGCAGGGCCTGTGCTAACTGGTTTTAATGCTGGAGCCATTTTGACTTTGCAACGCATTGACTTCCACGGTCTAGTTTACCTTTCGATTTTCTAAATTCTTTCCTTGGTCGCTTATTTTGTTATCCACCCCACAGATCTTGCTAATGCCACTCTGTGTTCTGGAATACTTGAACACCACATAAAGATAACCCGAACTTACTATTTTCAACGGGCCACTCTCGGGCTCGGGAACAGAGAGTCAGAATCTTGCTACCAAGTCAATCTCGAAATTATGAGCTCCTTTCGTCACTGTCAGCCACATCTCAGCATCTTCCAGCACCCCATCTAAACTACGCACACACACACACACACACACACACACACACCGCCTCACACTCTTCAACTTGGAATGTTTCCCAGCCCCCACCTACCTCATTCTAGTTCAAAGTCCACAATTCCTTCAAGACCATGCTCTACATACGATGACGCATGCAAATACTGTGAGCAGACACGTTACAGTCAAAATGCCGCAAAAGAAGCAGTTGTTGGCATCTTGGGAAAGGGATGAGAAAATACACACACACACCCACTCACACACAAGTCTTACACAAAAGCCTTGTCTGGATGCCACAACCACACCAAAGTCCTTTTTTTTTTTTTTTAATTCTGAGAATGCAAATCAGGCCATATCATGGTCCCTTGCTTTCACTGTTTTTTTGTTTCTTAATTTGCTCCTCTTGTCCACCAAATAATACCATAAAAACAACTGAGTAAGTCAGTTCACTTTTTTTTTTTTTTTATATGAAGGGAACTTAGAACAGTGCAGGGAGCTGATGTACTTTTCTCATGCACCGCTCCCGCAGAGCACTTTGATGACTCCCACTACCTCAGAACAGAAACAAAATCACTTTAAATAAAATAAAAGCCTCAATGATTGTGATCCCTTCCTCCTGCCCAGCCTGTTTTCCTCCAAAAGGGAGCCTCCTCCCTCTCCAAATTCTATGATAAACCAGCCCCAAGACACCATGAATCAGTGTTCTGTCTTTTCGCCTATGTGTCTTCTTCTGCCCGAATCCTTAAATCAATCCTTTTCATTTGGTTTACTCAGACAAGCGTTCAGACCTGTCTACATTTCAGAAACTTAGAAATAGCATCCTCTAATTCTAATGGCAGGCTCCCTGGAATATGCTGTGCCTATAATACCCCTGAACCCTGTGATTATCTGTGATTATTCCTACTCTATCCCTGACCTGTCAGTCTCTGACACTAGTGTGCAGTATTCTTAGGTCAGAATCGCCTTTAAAAAAAAAATATCGATTTGAGAGAGAGGGAGAGAGAGGAAAGAAGAAAAAGAAAGAGAAAGGGGAATGAGAGGAGAGGAGAAACATCGATATGTTGTTCCACTTATTTTATGCATTCATTAGTTTATTCTTGTATGTGCCATGACCAGGTATCGAACCTGCAACCTTGGTGTATCGGGATGATGCTCCAACCAACTGAGCTACACCCGGCTAGGGCAGGAACCACATTTTTTAGCATAGTTCTACTATAGCCTGCTGAGTACCTGGTACCAGCAGTACCATGTGCTTACTGTCGACTTCTCCAAGGTATTCTTCCAACTTTACTTTGCTCTTTTAATATAGACTCCAATTTTCCATGAAATTTAAAGCGCTAATCAACTGAGAACCAAGTTTCTTCATCGTGGGGATGAGAACAAAAACCTTCCCAGGGAGCAAAGGAAAACATTGGCAGTCATTGTTTCTATGGCAGAAAAACAAAACCTGAGAAGATGAGCAAAACCATCAGATTTCCAACTAAAACCATGTCATTATTCATATCCTGTAACTCAGGGGAGAACAATTACCTTAGGGGTGAATAGAACTTGGTTAGGTGTCATGGAAAAGGTGCTTTTAAAGGCAAAAGGCCTTAAAATCTGACCTAAAGAATTTAGATATTGGCTTGAAAGACCAGGATCAAAAAGTAAAATGCCTAAAGAGGTTCAGAAGGTGACATAGCTTAATGGAGTGGGCCTGCGCGTGGTCATGGTGTCAGGGAGCCCATAAGGACCTGGTGAGAGCTGTAATGAACCAGACAACGTGCTCACTCCTCAGTTCGAAATCACTGCAGCCACGACAGAGGGAGAGCACAGAATTACCAGATATTCTTACTTTAAAAAAAAAAAAAAGCCAGAACACGCCATTATCACAGATAATTGCCCCAGTTTTAAATATTAATGGCTTAATCTATTTTTAAAATAATTTTGTGAGAAAAAAAAAGCCACTCCTATGAACAGGATTCATTCGGCAGGCCTATCTATGAACAGGATTCATTCGGCAGAACTGGTAAGCTCTGGCAACTGAAAACCCGTGAAGGCTTTGTAATCACATCTGTATTTTATGAAGTTAAAGTTAGCAGCAAAATGAAAAAAAATAAAGTGCATTAGACTACGAGCTCTCAAGAGGTGTTCTATTGTTTGCTGGATGGATGGAAGGAAGGAAGGAAGGAAGGAAGGAAGGAAGGAAGGAAGGAAGGAAGGAAGGAAGGAAGGATGGATCTAAGGGCAAAGGGCTTGGTCAGTAAGAACACTCAATGGTTTAGACTCAGTTTACAGAAAGGTTTCAGAGGGCCTGACCCAAGATAAGGGTAGTATCAATTTGGGTTTACACATATTTTGTAGTTTCTACTTTAGTTAATATTTATTAAGATGTCAATGAATGATGTAAGAAATGTCAACAAAAAGCGATGAGAAGTCAATGAATTTGACCCCAACTATGCAATTAACTATTTGTATGATCTCGGAGCACTTAACAGAGCTTCCAGCCTCAAGTGGAAAATTAAGGAATTCCAGGAAAAGACCTCTGAAGAGCTTTTCAAAGCTGATGCTCTGCCATTCTCGGCGGACGTCTCCTGATCTACGCCCATCATCTTTAATGGTCTCTCCACAGTGATTTCACCTATGTGAAGCTGAAGAATAGGCAAAACTAATCAATGGTGATAAAGAGAACACTGCTCACCTATGTGAAGGGACATGATGAGGGAAAATGGCAAGAGAGAACAAGCTTGGGTGTGTGAGGCATACCTTTACTGGGGGAGTCACTGGAACTTTATGTATATCAAAGATGTATTGAACGGAACCCTCACTGTGGATCTATGCCTTTTATTATATGTAAGTTATAAATCAATTAAAGAAATTTTTTGGGGAAAATGTTCATGTCTTTAAGCCATTGGTTCTCAGGTCTGGCTATGCATAAGAATCACCTCCAGAGACTAAAAAATATTGTTACTTAGGTCCAGATCCCAAGAAATTTTGACTTAATCCACATTTATTTCTTAATTTTTTTCTCATCAATTTATTTATGTGATCTCATTTTTCTTTTTTACTTTCGATATCATTTTGTATTAGGTTTGGGTGTACAATATAGTGATGAGACAATCATACTTTACAAAGTGAGCCCCTCACCCCAATACTTCCAGGACCCACCTGGCACTATACACAGTTATCACAATATTATTGACTATAGTCCCTATGCTGTACTTTACATGTTCAGAAAAAAAAAATCCTAGAAACAAATCATACATTTTTTTAAAGATACTATTTATTATTTTTAGAGAGAAGGGAAGGGAGGGAGAGAGGGAGAGAAAGATCAGTGTGTGGTTGCCTCTTATGTGCTCCCTCCTCCCCTGGGGACCTGGCCTGCAACCCAGGCATTTGCCCTGACTGGGAATCGAACTGGTGACCTTTTGTTTCGAAGGCCGGCACTCAATCTACTGAGCCACACCAGCCAGGGCATAAATCAAACATTTTAATTGAACAGTTTACCTATCATATCTTACATGATTTTTACTCATGGTCTTCTGTCTCTTCTTCCCACTCCTTCCATATCACTTGTCAAAGGCGACCACCCCAGGACAATCACCAACACCATATAATCCCAGTCAGGCCTGTTAGCTGTCTGTGCAAAGAAGGATGCACCCTGGGACACCCACAGGGTCTCTCTAAAGGGTAAAATGCTTCTAGACTTTTGGGACTACTGGAAGTGACAGGATGGTCTCAGCAGGGACAGGTGAGGGCACTTGTCGGCACAGCCCTTGCTAGAACACGTCTGAGCAGAGAGTCTCTGCCGGATCGGGCTACGTGTGGTCTTACCTCAAAACAAACAAACAAAACAAATGAGCTGTTCTTGTCAAAGGAGTCTGTGCTGGCATTGCCTGTGATGGTGTTTGGGTCAGTGAGACAGATTCTGCAAGTCACAGTGCGGTCTGCTTTGTCCACGGTGGCCTCTGACTCAATCCCCAGCACCCCACTTAACCCTAGCTGCAAGCAGATGTGTTCCCCTTTCTCACATTAAACTCATAAAACCCTACCATTTGCCAGAGCTCCCCATCAGAATGAATTTCCAGAGGACCTGAACACAAGAACACTGGCACAGAGATGTCACAAATGGGTGTCATGTCCCTGACAGACACCCTGCCTGGCCTCTTTGGATTGGCTGCCACTTCCCAATAAGCACCTGTCACCTAAATTTTAAGGACTCGAGTAACCTGAAAAAGTGTTTATTTTCACGGCTGGGTTAAAATAATCATTTCCGCCCTGAGATGACTACAATTTTCTGTCATATCCATGTCATGACTAGTGCTACTTTCTATGAAGATTCAATTAGCAATATGGGAAAATTCATTAATATCCTAGCAACAAATCATTCAGGGATCACACACCAAAGGTGAGGAAAGTACACACCAAAGGTGAGGAAAGTTTGGGGTTTTC
The DNA here is from genome assembly GCA_007922815.1 of Macrotus californicus. Lineage (NCBI taxonomy): Eukaryota > Metazoa > Chordata > Mammalia > Chiroptera > Phyllostomidae > Macrotus > Macrotus californicus. The sequence continues at coordinate 9,550 of VMDR010012823.1, read as the reverse complement.
TGGTGAAAAAGCCCAACCTTGTCTTTGGGTTATGATGTTCCCTTTGCCCCATCAGTCACAGGGAGGCAAATGTCACCTTGTTCGACTCCCACTGCGATGGTAGCATCTTCTGTAGACACTCGTCTTCTACAAATGCCCCTCCCTCTGTGTTTGTTGTTGCCATTAAACACCGCACTCTTGGATACCCAAAAGATGCAGTACTGAAGGAGAATAGCAAGTAAAAATGGGAAAAGAGCAGGTCTAAGCAAGCCCTTGATGCAGGGGATGTTCCCATGGAGCCAGCATGATGTGGCAAAGACTGCCTGCAAAGTCTGACGGTCGAACCTTGCATTTCCACCGCATCAGAGATGCTTTCAGTTGTATTTGATGATTTCAAAATATGATGAATCTCCCCCCCCAAAAAAAAGCTTCCTTTTATAATGTATACCTATATCAAATCATCACATTGCACTCTTTAAATATAATCTTGTCAATTATACCTCAATAAAGATGGGGAAATAAAGTAAATTATCTTAATATTAAAACCGTAGTCATTGATAGATTACTCCTTTTTAGACCTGAAAGAGGATATAAATGTGAGATAAGGTATTTTTTATTCATTTGGGAGATTAACAAACACACTGTTTTAGAAATCCTCCACAAGCCATTGTGACTTTAGAATACTCTCACCAAAACTCTTGACAGGGCAATTACTGGATCTTTTGTTTCTGTCTTCTGACAGAAACAATTTTGTCCTCCTTCCTTTTCAGCTCTGAAACACAGGAGGAAGAAGAGGAAGAGGAGAAGGCAGAGGCAGAAGTGAGGAATTGCTTGTTGCAGTGTGCCAGAAAAAAATGGGCACTTAAAAGGATTAATAGTAGAGTGAACCTTAGCATAATTACGCTCTACAGTTCGAGACTCAGAGAAATCACCGTGAGAAATTCAAATGGCAGAGACAAGTCTTCAATGAGATGGCACATTTGGGAGGTGGAGCTTGACATCCAAGCTCCCTCTGGGTCAAATGAGACAACTGGCAAATTATTCAACCATAGGACATTCATAACAAAACATATTCTGTAATGGAAACATTTCCAAAAATACAGTAAACATGCTTCTAAATGTGAACTAAATGTGAGGTCTGCTTCTCAGAAATGGGAGAAACAGGAGCATTCAAGGACCCTGACACCTAGTGCCCTCACAGTCTGAGCCCCCAGACAGCAGCACTGCATGTCATAGTGTCTGAGGTGTTTCTCTTTTTGGTATTCCAGGAGTTCGGCTCCTAACTCATGTGGGTAGATGATTGCTTCCTCTCTTTGGAGTGTGTATCTGCGCCAAATTAGGGGACACGTAGGGACCAACAGAGAGACAAAAGGACAGTACAAAGGGCTAAACAGGCAGAGCAAGGAGCCCCTCCCATCTCGCATCACTTCCTTCTTTGGTGCCCTTTGGAGGACAGCCTTAATGCAGTATTTCTCGCTGTTATCAGCCTTCTGTTGTTTATAACGTGATTCCGCTTTTGCATTCTATCATTACTTTTTTTTTGAAGCTTTTACCTTTGTTTGTAAAGCTCTATTTTATTGTGATATATATGTTATAATTCATGTGTGATACCCATTCACCCATTTGAAGTCTGCGATTCTATAGTGTTGAGTTCCATCATTTTTTGATGGCGTGTCTGGCAGGGACTGAGACCAGAAGAGAAGCTTGACTCCTCTGGGACTTCTGGGACCTGGAACAGACAGATCTCTCTATACTCGACTAAGTTTTTCATTCAAAACCTCAGAGAAGAGGCACATTTTCAACTGAGTACTGAAACCCACAGAGTTCCCTGAGGCTGTGTTGAATAATAGTGAGAGCAATTAACAGCCATTAAACTGTCTGCTCCTAAGGATCAGGCCACACCCAACTAAGTGGCTCACTTGACAACCGCTTTAAGACTCTTGCCTGGGGGTGCTCACCGACCCAAACCTATTAGGTCAGAGACTGCAGTTCTGACAACACTTCCTCACCCAGACCTGCCTTAAAATCACCAGACCCTATGCCTCCATAAACATCCCCCTTTGACTTCCTCTTTCAGGATACCGCTCGGAGCAGGCCATGGTCTTCTTCACTACAATGCCTCTAATGAACTCAGCTTTGCCTCCTCAACAGTTTCTTTTTTTCTTTAAGGAAGTTGACAGTCAACCCAACAAACGTTTCTTGAGTCACACAACTGGTGACTGTGGGGACTGTGTTATTCTCAAGTAAAAAAAAGCATGATTCTGGAATCAATGAAAATCTTACGTAGAAATTCAATAGGAAAACAGAAGAAAAAAAAGAATTGCTCTCATGAATTCTCAGATTTATTTTGGCTACCTGTGAAACTGAAAGAATATCTTCATAATTTCTATACTTATTTTTTATAAAAATTAGGTTGTGCACTACTAGTACCTACTGGAACTGGTACAGATGTCCAAATCAGTCACCTCATAGTATAAAAATAAATGTAAATGCCTAATTGCAGAGTTTCTTTCTTTAAGGAGTTTGCAAAATCCTTAATATTTTCTACTTATAAAATTGTGGGGGTAACTGCCGTGTCTTTTCTGAGTTATTAAGAATAAACAAAAAAAGAGAATTGCTCCCATTTGGAGCAACAGCAGTTGGGAGGCTGCTCCCCTACCTTTCCTTTCCCGTCCCCTCTAAATGCAGGTATCTCAGGGTTCTTGGTAGAAATCCAGTTTACAAGCAAAACACAACCAGACAGAACACTGCTGTATATAAGGGGCCCAATTTAGCCCTATTTTTTCCTACCATGTCAGCTCTCCCATAGCTGATTTTATATACATATATATATATTCATGTTCCTCCTGTAGTTTTATGTCTCTGGGTAATCCTGAATGAATATTTAACCATTGTCCCAGCATTCACAGCCTGGCAAAGCTGAATTCTATTGAACTGGCAGATTGCTTTTTAATTTTCTGCTTGGATGCATTGTGTTCTTGTCCCGTAGTTTCCAAAATATTTTACAGGTCTTGATGGAGTGGCTAAAACGTTCGCAAATTTTGCTGATCTCGGCCAAAGCTGATTAACACCCCCATCATTCTTCAGAAACCCATGTATCAGCCGGCTTCAGTGGGGCAGGAAACATACACAGATGTGAAAAAGCACTTCCGCAAGGCTTGCAAAATACCTCTTCTACACAAGGGATAAATACTTACGTTGATAATTACTCTGTGCAAATTTTATGTGATCTTTCTGTTTCTGTGGTTGAAGTATTTACGCGTCTTAGAGATGTTGGGTATTCAACACAAGACCACTGGAATATCACCGTTCCCTAAATGCAGCCGCTGATCTGTGAATAATGATGTGATTTTGAAATGGGCTACACTTATGAATACAGATATGCTCATGATCCCCTGTTAATTGTTCTGAACTGTGTAGTTATTTCACTGCAAAGGATAATGACCTGGTACCCGCATTATCTCGTGGCATTTGTGAAATGGAACAGACATCCGGAACAACTTAGGTTTTCCGTATCTCAGAGTAGAGTTTTAAAATAATGCTAAAAATCACTGAAATATCACATCATGATGAAATATTATCATTCTGGTATATTTTTAAGTCTATTTCACCTATTGTCTTTCCCATCTCAGTGAAGAGCAACTCTTTTTCTTTTTTAAAGATTTTATTTATCTCTCAGTCTCGGATGTGATGATCATATTATCATTTCCAATTATTTGCTGCCTATGTATCAAATAGACACCTGAAGGATCCTCCAATAGATGGCATTTATGCCCCCACCCCAGTGACCCTGGACTTAGCAATGTCACTTTGGGCAACAGAATGTGAACATACGCAATGTAGGCCTTGTCTCCAAAAAAAAGTTTCAAGAAAAATGGCTGCTTTAAAGAAGAGAACGAAGTTCCCACAGCCTGGATTCTGGAATTCATGAAAAAACACAAGGAAGAGTCAAGCCCGGCCAGGCAGACCCACGGGGTGAGCAGAATCACAGCTGCCTGCAGGGAACCTGAGCAAGAAATCAGTGCCTCCCGTTGTGAACTGCTGAATTTGGTGGGGAGATTTGAAGCTACCTGTAATCGCAACATAATTAGAGTTGGCAAATGCAGCCCCTATCCAAGCAAGACACTGAATGCTCCTGCTATTTCTTCCTCCCGTGCATTTCTAACATGAGACCAGGCCTCATCACCTCTGCTGCTGTGATGGAGACCTAGGCCACCGAGCCTCACGCGGGCCCTTGTCAGAGGCTGGCGGTGGGCCTGGATGTTTCCGTCCCTTACCATTTCACTCACCATCTACTGTCAACATGGTGTCAGAATAATCCTTATAGAATGTAGAACAGATTGTATCATGCCTGTGCCTACATCCCTTCAATGGCTTCCCACATCACTGAGATGCTGAGGTGGCGTCCAAAATTCTAAGAATGGCTCCCAGTGGCAGCTCACACGCACACAGTGCCTCCCCTCTGCCTGCCCTTGCTGGCATCTTTTCCTACAAACCCTCTCATGCGCACTTGACCCCAGCCATCTGGTCTCTCTGTTGTGTCTCAAACCCAGCATGGGCCTGCCTCCGCACTGGCATTGACTCATGCCTGTGTCCGACCTGTTCTCTCTCCTAGGGGACAATAAGGCTTAGCTCTTCATGCTCTACGTCCTTTACTTAAATATCATCTATGCAGGGACATTTTCCCAGACCACCCGGTTTAAAATGGCAAAGCTTCCTTGCTCCCAGCACATCCCCTCCCCCTTCCTTCAGTTGTAGCTTTACTACTCACACCATCTAACAAAATAAAACATATCTACTTATTTATTCATTGTCTAATGCTACCAGATAGTAAGCTTTATGCTAGTAGGGATTTTTCTTTTTTAGATTTTATTTATTCATTTTTAGACAGAGGGGAACAGAGAATGAAATTGAGGGAGAGAAACATCAGTGTCTGGTTGCCTCTCACATGCCCCCTACTGGGGACCTGGCCTGAAACGCAGGCATGTGCCCTGATGGGGAATCAAACCAGCAGTCCCTTGGTTCACAGGCCAGTGCTCAATCCACTGAGCCACACGAGCCAGGGCGGGATATTTTTTTTTTTTAAGTTTTAACTGTTGCTGAAGTTTATAATCTTGACTAGAACTTAGCAAGTACGTAAATTTGTTGGGTGGATGAAGAAAGGAATTACATTTTTAGGAGCAAGGTGAAGTATTGTATTTTTTTAGTACTTTTTGCTGTGCTTTTTTCTCAGAAATAACTTTTTTCCACTTATTTTCAAAATATATATTTTTAAATTTAATATTGTTATAGTGGATAGAAATTCTGTTGGGTTTATCTTCTAAATACCTTTTATTCATCTAAATAGAACATATCTGTATGGTTGAGAGGATACAGATATTGTCATGTACATTTGAGAATCCAACAAAAATTTTCTATCAAAATTTACTACTGTGTCACTGTCAAAGACATGCCAAGCACGGTCCATTTTTAATTTTCCCAATCCCCAAAATATTAATATCTTTCCAACTTGTCTAAGATTCACTGTTGAGAAACAGCTAATTTCATATTTGGACTTATTTTAGTGACTAATATCAAGTGTACTTATTTGATTAAAGTGCTATACTATTGAAGTAGTTACAAATACATAAATTTGTAAAATTAATCAGACTGATTTCTTTCACCTGCTTAGTAGTATATTGGAGAAATTCATTATGATGTCTGGTAGTTTTTTACAATAACAGCCCCTAATAAATCATGCCTCCCCGTGTCCTTGTCCCTTTGCAATGTGACTATGGATGTCTTGGGGTACTTTATAACATGGCAACAGAAAACTGATACAAGTATAGTATTTTTTCTGTTGCAAGTGAATTTGTGCCTCCTTTATAAAGCTACAAGGGATTCCCTTTAAGGATGATGAGGGGATAGGAAGAGGATGAGAAAGCCAGGCTGGCAGTAAGCACTCCTATACTAGCAGCGTGGTCCTTCTCGTCCCTCCCGGATCTTGCCACCTACTTCTCTGCTCCCTTTCCTGCTTAACCCTCCTTCAATGACCGTTGAAACTTTAAAGCAGAGTGTGTTCAAAGGCCTCCCTCATTCTTCTTCCTTTGGACCAAAATATTTAAATCTCACACTGACGTCCTGAGCTGGAATGGATACTCTTACTGGTAAATCTTACACAATCCATTTCTACTCCTAGTTTCTACCTTATGTGAATGTCAGCTGCTGGCAGTCATTGCCTCTTCCTAGTAACAACTGCAGGAAGGAGAGACAGATTCCAGTGACTACTTCCAGTGACTACAGACTTCTGACTGCAGTTCATGGTCCTTTGATAAACATGACTCAAAATCAAAACCTTTCATCGGGTGGCAAAACTCCATGTTGGATCAGGCTTTGTACCTATCTGTTCTTCTCTATTACAAGATGAAGAAAGAAAGGGAAATAAGCGTGACCATTTGATGGTTGCATATGGTGGCAGTATGTTAATTATTTCACTAAAGTTCCTGACAAAGGAGATCTTTCATTTGTTTCCTCTTTTGAACTTAATTTTTATCATAGTTTTTTTTCATGGCTGTAATTCAATTCCACCATAAATAAACACCCCATCCATCTCGACTGAATAACCTCAAAAACAGGGAACACAATCATGTGAGATGACTTATTTTAAATGTGCTTTTAAAGGGTTTGGTGTCATGCTTCTCAGAGTAGTCTACCATGGACCCATGTACAGAAATACTTCTGAGCAATGGCAACAATACTATTTTTATGTTTTATTAGAAGAGCATTTTGTTTTTACAAAGAAAGTGAATAGAATAGATGGAAGTAGCATGCCTAAGTATGTGTATGTGAGAGAGACAAATTATCACCTAATGAAAATTTTAGAATTTATACAAGATGCTTCACACACATGATTTCTCAAAATCTTGATGCCTCATGATGGGGGTCAATGTTATTATTTTTTATTTAAGTGCTACAGAAGAAAAGTGAAATTCTGATCACCTAAGACCATCCAGATAGTTAATTTCTCAGTTTAGATTTGATCTAAATCTTGAGTGGACAATGGGCATTATAGACCAAGAGAGGGTGTTGACTTTGTAGGATGGAATGTAATAGAATTCTATCGGTAACATCTACATTTTCTTATGTTAAGACCAGGCCTGACAGCAAGCTCATTATTACTATAGATTATTTATGTATAGATTTTGTAATATATGAAGCAAGTTTTCCCATGCCTACTACCTCTGCAGTCCAGAAAAGATTAGACATGTGTTACTCTCGTTTCCTTTTGATTACCGAGCACACAGTTGAGATAAACCAAACTTTTCTATATATAGATCCTTTTATTTGGGCCAAACGCATCCCTACCACACTCTCTGACAAATTGCTGGCTGTGTACACAGCACAGTTGCAATTGATAAATGCAGATGCTGTCAGAAGTAAAAAGCACTCACAGAGCATCCCTGTGATTTCTGTGTCAGCCAAACCCACTTCCAGGACAGGTGTTCCTGAAGCCTCAGAGAAGCACCTCGTTGATGTCTTTGTTGATGTCTTTGTCAGTTTGCATGTTTTCCTTCCTTAAACTATATTACAAAAGAATTTTCCAGAATATGAGATTGGATCCACAGCAAAAAAAAAAAAAAAAAAAATCAAGTTTACTTTTACTCATAGGCTTGAATTCTGTTTTTTACTGTGTACCAGGAAGAAGGCCTCCATTCCCTCCATTTTCTCCTTTTTCTTTTAATTAAATTTATTGCGGTGACATTGGTTAATAAAATGACATAGGCTTCAGATGCACAATTCCATAAGGTTATCAGTATATTGATCGCATTGTGTGTTCACCACTCAAAGTCAAATTTTCCTCTGTCACCATATATTTGACCCCCTTTACCTTCTACTATCCCCTCAACCCCTTTCCTCTGGTTAAGTCTGATTTGGTACCGGAAGTCCTTCAAATGCAGCAAGTCAGTCATTTGATTAATCCTCCCAAAAAATGCAAATGTTCTTTGCAGACATCACACATTTATACACTCATAATCATGAGCATCTTATAAATTAGTTTATGATATATCATCTTAAGTGACAGATGACTTATGAAAATAACTTTATATAAGGCATGACTTTGCCAATAAGAATTTGGCATAGACTATTTTTTAATTAAACTACATTCCTAACTCTTCTTTAATCTTGTTCTTTATGTTATTGACAGCAATGTCTAGTACATTATCTGAGAGTAATAACTATTTGTTAAGAAAAACAGCTGGCAGTTTGGGGTTAAGAAAGGGTATGCAGACAAGAAAGCAGTGCTGTGATAAGTCCTAAGTTTCTAATGGGGCAGGTGGTCACACCCCAGGACTGTAACTTCCTGAGTGAATGGTTGTAAGCCAGCCTTCTCCATTGTTCTTGTGCATCAGTTGTGCACACCGTTGCAATGCCAGTGGTGATATCCCTCAAAGGCATAACCACCCTGGAAAGAACACATAATTTTAACTGCCCTGTAATCCAATCCCTGCTGTGCTTTTTCCTACCTTCCTGTAATCTTCCTTACGTTCCCTCCCGAATTTCAAATGCATTAAAAGAAACAGTGAAATTGTCACTCTCCAAAGCATGTAAGATCCTGTGTCCCAGCAATTGTCCCTCAGTTTGGGCTCAAATAAACTCTTCTAAAAATTCTCAAACTTCTCTACAGGTTTGGACATTTCTTGCATCAACCTCTACCATGTACGGAATTGTTTTGTTTGCACATTGGGTGGCCCAGCAGGAAGAGCAAAGACTTAGGGAACAAACAAACAAAAATGGATATTGCACACAAACTTGCCCAACATAAAGCCAAGAAGTTAGCTTCCTGTCCCCTTCCTGTGCTAGCAGCAGGGAGAGTGTGAGATGGGGCCAAGAGGGAGAGAAATCGCACAGGTGAGCTGAGAGGACCATGAGGCACTACTGAGATCAGGCTATGTTTCCAGGACTCTGGAGCCAGAGTGAATATGATAAGTCATGAAACAAAAATCTCATCTTATTTTCCAGCAAGTAGCCATATTCACTGGACTGTGTGCTTGGCAATAAATTATTGCCCTACCAGGAACAATTGTGCTTTCTTTGAGACCGCAATTTTCCTTTCAGCAATGCCCGAAATGGACGTTTTCAATAATGTCAGACATAAATTTAACGGTCCACAGTGTTTACATTTCCAGTGTTTCTCCTTTGATTCTGGGAAGCATATCAAAAGGAAGAAGAGAGTAAAAAGACAAATTTCCCTTCTGCATGCATTCACCTTGCACTGATTACGGCAGGAGATTAAATAATGGCAGCAGATTAAAATAATACATGCTCTAACATGTACTACAGAGTTAAGTTTGCTTAATGAGGATTTTGGTTAAGAAAATCTATCTGGGGCACTGTGACCTTTAAATGATTCAATTTCACTCTGATGAAAATAAGGCTTCCACAGTGCAATTTCAAGTGATTTAATCCCATTTAGGTTTATTGCATATGTATTTCAAATATCCCATCAACAATATTATCCACTTCTCTAGTACCATGCTTATATGTATGTTACCATGTAAAGAAGGGAATGATAAAAGCTATACTATTTGTA
>VMDR010012822.1:0-25929 GCA_007922815.1 Macrotus californicus | reverse complement strand
TTTTCTTTCACATTTAATGTTAATATTTAAACTTTATCCTTGAGCAGGGTATGAGATGCAGATTCAACTTTAGACTTTCCCAGATGGGATAACTATATAGCTATCCCATCATCAATAATGGAATAATCCATCTTTTCTCCTACTGATTTGAAATGCTCCCTGTAGAGATGCTAAAGTCTATTTTGCTTTCAGTCTATTTCTGGACCTCCTGTTCTGTCACCTTGGCTTATGTATCTGTTCATACATGGAGCACTAGTAGATTTAACATACAAATGCAAACAATCAATATTGTGCTACAAGAACTGTACTTAGTCTGTAAATGCTCCTAATTATATCTATTTTCACACCACAAGTATTTTGTCACATTTAGCCCCTGCTCACTCTGATTCACCATCCAAACACGTATTCTTTCCTTCAACGCCCCCAGGAAATACATCCATCCTGTTGAACTAGACATTCATTGTCACTCAACTTCCGGAAAACACAGCTGAGATATCACCAATTTTTCAATTAAAACTACCAATTCAAGAACATATGTGGCAGAGGGCTGTTTTTTCTTTCTGGATATGCCTTCGAGCGTACAGAGCGTGGGGTGTTCATAAGGCTCAGCACACTTTCATTCAGCATCTCATGGTGGTTTACAGCCACAGAAATCTGCGAAACACCGCTGCTCTTGCTTTTGGAGGGTGCTCCACGATGACTTTAAAGCCTAGCCATTAAAGAGCATTTGAAAGGGCACTTACTATTTAGTGCCCCGTAAACATATATTTTGATTTTCTTTCATACTGTTTAATGGTGTAATATTCAGCAAGGATCTGCGGCAACCAGCTAGCAATCACAACAGACCCACTCCAAGGAGGAGGGCCAGCCCTTGGAGACTGCCCCCCACCCCCCACAGCAGAAGGCCGCGGCCATTTCATCATCATGCCAAATATTCACAAGCTTGTTGTCTGTTATTGGTTTAATGTAGTCCATTCAACACAGATGGAAGTTGATTTTCAGTAAAGGTCTCTAAATAATACTCTTTGGCAGTGATCTTGAGGCTTTTGAGATCAGGCTTCCCACTTCCGCCCCTCCTTCTTACCAAGCATTTCAACACTGGGGAGAAGATTAATGTCCTCACAACAAAAGATGACTTTTGGAGCGAACCTACCCAATAATCAGAAGTGGCAAGTAAAAGAGGGAAGGTGGTGACCTCTCTCACCGACACGAACAAGAACCTGGAGGAGCCTTTCCTTTTGCTTAGAAAGTGCCCAAACCACTCATTGCAGGGAGCGTTTGGCTGCGGATCACTTCTCTGAGACCTGTTACAAAAGGTGAGCGAATCCGAAAGCTCTCCCCACCCCTCCCCAATTAGTTCGGATTGCAGCCGACCTTCAGAGATATCCATTGCAGGGGTGTTTTTCCGGTGATGATGCTGTGAAAATAATTTCCGTTTTGAAGGGCTTTCTTTCTATTCTCTCCCCATGGCAACTTTAGAAAATTTGTTAAAACGTACACACGCACGCGGCCTCTCAGGCTATCCACAAGCTCTCTAGGTGAGTAGGAGCAAATGGCAGCCTATCAAAGAAGTGCGCCAGGACAATTGCACAGATTTGGTCATTTGGGGATCTCACACAGACTCCCCCGGCAGCGCCCCCCTCCCGCCCCCGCACCGTTAGGACTCTGTTTTAAGCAGAGGATGAGACGAGGTAGGTTGAAACCAAGAAGAGGTTTGTTTGTTTAAGCAAGAAGTAGTTTGACCTGGCTGCTTTTCCAAATTGACAGAAGACAGTTCTTACTGTGCCAGAACCTGCAGGGCAGCGAAGAAAGAAAGCCAGAGCATCTATATCTTCAGGGTGTCTGTGCATTTCTTCTATGGCTGAACTGAATAGCCGGTACTAGAAACCAGCAGGAGAGGGAATCTGTGGAAAAGATAGTTTGAAGGAACCATGGGTGATTCAGGACTGCTGGGAAATGTTGGTATTGGTCATAGCACCCAAGTCGTGGTAAGACTCATTGTATCAGTAGAAATCTCTCCCAAATAGATGCATATTTAGTTGATCCCACTTGGTGCTAGAAATCACACAGACAGCTTTTGGTAAGCCCTTGCCTCGTTTTAAGCATCCTAACTTCCCATTGATGTCTCTTTTCTGGGTACCCTTATTTAAGAATGTTCTTTAAATTAGGGATAAATCAAGAAGAAGGCAAAAGCCACAGTGTACTTCAGTGCAGTAGAATTTCTGAGAGAGGAAGAAAATGGCTGTTTCCATTTTATCTTCTCGGCGTCCACACAAGAGTGTCATGCCGAGAATTAGGCTGGAGCTAGGATTTAACGGCCATGCCAGGAATTGGAAGCAGCACCTGTGGACCAGAATTTAAATACCATGGACAGTTTTTCTCGATGCTTTTATAGAGCATGAATGAGGATGTAATTTAAAAATAAGCCCTGCATCCTACTTAAAAAGATAAGAAGGAGCTGGATGTGTGTAAATGTTTGGATTAAATATGACCGAAGACTGCACCGTATTTAAATGCCTTGGCACTTTGAAAATGATGGAATCAGGCTTCCTAATGCTGCGAGCACCTACCTAATGGAACTAAATTTGCAATATAGGTGCACAGTGGAAAAGAAGGGCAGATGAGTGGCAGTGAGAACGTAAGAGCGACAGCACCAAAGAATAAAACGTATCGAGTTTAATGATTGACCTGATCGGAGGCGTTCTGCTCTGGCAATGAAGATGTGAATTATCCCATTATTATAAGCAGACAGATCGCCTTATTAATGCACCCTAGCCTTTCACATTTTTATTTAACATTAAATTAAATTGAACAATTTCAGTAACATTCTCCCATCCCTTAAGGGAAACAGAAGCGGATGCCCAGAATGATTTTCCGTGTAGCTTTATATGTATTTTCTTCTTTCCAGAGACACATTTTCAGCTCTGCCACACCACAGTGCTTTGGCTTCCATCTGGATAGAGCCGAGGTGACTTGGAAGTTTCTGTGTAAATTCCTTCAAATCCAGAGGAGCTGAAGGAGATTTTGGGAGGTTATGCTCCTCTTAATGACTCATCATGGAACCACATCATTGAAATTCTGATTCCGACACCGCCAGCCACTTGATAGCCGTTGCTACAGGAGCAGCAGATGAGCCATAATCAAATGTTTTCTGAGTTTATCCCTCGTACAACTGCCCTTAAACCAAAATTAAGCAGTGAGTAATATTTGTTTAAAAAACCTTACCAGGTGCCTGCTTAATACTATAAATGCTGTCCTGGCAAAGCCTTCCCACAGAAAGGAGACCTTTCACCGGGAGGTCAATATCTGCAGCTACGGAAAGGATTGTATCTGTTTCAAACTCTTGGACAAAGGCTTCTGTCTCAGCCTCCATTCCTGTCTGTCTGTCTGTCTGTCTCTGTCTCTGTCTCTCTCTCTCTCGGTTTTGTTTCCTTTCAGCATATTTTAGGGACTAATCAGCTTTAAAAAAGGTACCACCGTTAATCTACTGTTTGTCTAGGTCTTCACTGCAGCTCCTTAAAAGATAGCGCACAAACAAAGCAAGAATTAAGGTCATTCCATTGAAATCCTTCCGAGAGAAAGACAAGAGCTAAGTTATTGCCGAGGACCACAGAGAGAAGGGCTGGAGGAATCCAGGCCAAAAAAAGAAAAAAAGAAAAACTCTCATTGTTTATTATTTGCCAGCCTCAGAGCAGCCCCCATTCCCATATTTGTGAAGGGATTACCCTCCCATCTTCAGAGATTAATGACAGCCCAGACAAGTCCCCAGCCCACAGTCCTCCCTGCTCCGAAGCACATTCTCCAGGAAGGTTGAGCTCCGCGCACCCAGAGGACACGGAGTGGGTCAGGGCTCGCACCCCCGCCTGCTGTGATTCCTCCCCCCGGCTGCTAGAGACACACAAGCAAACATAACTGTCAAGCGGATTCCATGCTCACAGAGAAGCACAATTTCTTAGGCAGTGGTAACTATGCACATGAAAATCTTAGCAGTATCAGATGTAAAAGGGGAAGAGGAGCAAAAATAAAAATAATAACCCAGGCAAAAGCCTTGCAGAGGCATGCAACACTGGCCCCTTTCTTTCTTCTTCAATCCTGATTGAAAACCCTACTGCCCATATTTTATTTGAGACAGAAGCCGCTTGAAGTGTACTTGAATTTGTGTGTTGCTCTGTTCTAAAAACTTTGGCATTAATATATTTTAGTTCATTAAGCATCATTAAAATATATTAATGTCAAAGTTTTTAGAATGTGATGATGGGTTGGTCTGTTTAAGTGAATGATGCACTGTAAAGTTTTGTCTTTAAAGTAAGGTCAAGAAGCAGAAATTGGCCCTGGGGAGCATGGTTCACTTGGTTGGAGCATCATCCTGTAAATCCAGAGGTCACAGATTCAATTCCCAGTCAGGGCACATGTCTAGGTTGCGGGTTCTATATCTTTTGAGGCACGTAGGAAAGGCAACCGATCGATGTTTCTCTCTCACGTGGATATTTCTCTCCCTCTCTCTCCCTCCTTCCCCTCTCTCTAAAATCAATAAGCATGTCCTCAGATGAGGATTAAATAAATAAATGAATAAATAAATGATGATCTTTGAGTGAGGCCTTATTTCTTTTTTCTTTTTAAAAAGCAGAATGTACCATCTCCAGCCAATGGAGATACAGTCCTTAATTCCTAGTACTTAGCAAGGTTTGACATAGAGTAAATGTACAATTAGTATTTGTTGCATGAAGAAAAGGTTTAGTATTTTGACTACTTTAACAATAACAATTGTTCATGTTTATTGAGCATTGACAACGTGCCATGCAGTGTGCTAAACTCTTTGCTTGTATTATCTCACTCAGCCCTAACATTAACATCACGAGGTTATTATCCCTGTCTCACAGATGAGCAAAGCCAAAACTCACTGGAGCTGGGTCACTATAACTTCACTTAAGCCCAAGGTCGCATAACTAGGCAACAGTAAAGTCCACCGATAGGGCTATACCGTCTTACTCTGGACCTTCTGTTCTTAATGTTACACTGCTTCCCCTTCAAAGAAGCATGTCTTAGCTTGAGTTAACAATATTCCGTGATTATTCCAGATCCCACGCCATTTTATTAGATGAACAAGTTATCATCAGAGAGAATAAGAGTGTCACCTTTAGCCAAGGCATGTGATGAGAAGAGCTGCCTTCACAGTGGCTTCAAACTTTGTCGTCAGCTCCCAGAATAATTTAGCTGCGAGCAAAATATAATGACAACTTTGTTGGTGCTTTGGTGCGAGTCAGATGAACAGATTTCATGAAAGGAGTAATGCTCCTTCCCTAGGGACATCTGGCCTCCCCCAGTTACTACACACACACACACACACACACACACACACACACACACACACTCACACACACGCCCAGTGTCAAGTTTCCCCAGGCAGGAGAACTGTTTGCAAAACCCTTGGCATATGGTAGGTCTGCCTGGCTTTCCGCTGTGTTTGCTTATGATTGGCCTAGTTAATTCGTTTCATTGTAGGTTCACCCCTCTTTGGATACTGAACAAGATTAACCTACATTTTTAAAGCCTTAGCAAATCACAGTGTGATTTAAATTAGAATAAAGACAAACATTCAGATCTTTTTTGAGGAAATTCAGACAGCATTTCCGGCCCCACAGGAGTGTTTGTCCAGAGACTCTTGAACCGTCTCTTGGCCATTGGGATGCCCAGCTCTGAGCATAGCGACTGCTTAGTAAAAATGTGGAATCCGCACCCAGGGACTGAACGGAGTGAAAAGCAAGACATGAAATTATCGTTTCCTCTTAAATAACCCTGAAACCCCATTTTAGCAAATAGTGCAATTTATTCTCCCTCCAAACTCCATTAACTTACAAACTAGGTCAAATTGGACTGAGTTATAGCCACGTATGTTACTAAATTCCCTTCCTTGAGGGAAAGTGCTAGAAATATATTTCTAGGTGGGTAACAGTAAACAAGCATTCCTGGAATAAAAAGCTAAGGGATATTTGCTGTTATTTTCAAGTATATTTTACTGAGCTATTCAATAATTTCTCGCAGGATTATTTACTCAGTCTCATCTGCACCGTGGGTTGTAATACTACCTTCCAAGTAAAATTAGTAGATAAATAAAATGAGTAGAAGGAAGAAGGTGTGCTCACTTGTGGAATCTTTAGCAGTACTGCATTAGAAAAGCTTTTCCTTAGAGGTACCATTTGACTTCAGTAATTTCAGAGCTTGAGGTTTTGTTAAGAACCTTTGGATGCTTGTTTCATGTGGCATATTTTTTGTAGCATTTTAATATGATAAGAATCAAGTTTAAGGATGAGAAACCAGAGGTCACCCCTGAAACAAACATGCTTCATCCCTTTTCATTTTCAGACATAACTCTGCAGGTTGTGCCGTGGGTTTATGATGATGACCAATTGGACCTACATTCCAGTCAGCAAGGTTGTTCCTCACTTTGCAGTGAGTTTACCAATCTAGTCATTTGATAAGCTTCCGGGGCTTTCTTGCTGGACAGGTGGGCACCCTAAAGGTAAGTTAAAAAGAAAAGAAAATATATTGCTATGATATAATATAATAGTTTCCTTTAACAAACAATTTCATTTCTGAAGAGAGCAGAAAATATTCTTCTACTCTGTTTGCCTTTTCAAAAGAAAGGGGAAAAGAACAACAACAAAATACAGTAAATGGAACTTCTGCTTATGATTTCTAGTCATCAATGTTATTTAAACACCACTTTTAGGAAATTTTGTACTGTCGGGAAGTGCTTAGTTAAAGGTTTTTAAAAGAAGTTGTCTCCAAGATGAGACAAGCACACAGAAAGCAGACAAACACCAACGGGGGTGCATTTTGAGAGATGCTGAATCAGTACTTCAAGGTACCAACATTTATTTCTCTATAATAAAGCCTAAAAATGCATCATTATCCATCAAACTATACACTGCATTTACTATTGCAAGATTTTCAGAGCACAGAATGGTTACTTAACAATTAATCGCCGCACAGTTGCATTTTGTTTGATTTGCAAGGGCAACCAAGTGACCACAGGTAAATGATTTTATAAGTACGCATCCAGGGAAGTACAAATCAGATGGCAGACCCAACAAATGCATCTACTCCTGGCCGCAACCCCAGAAATAGCTGAAATATCTAAAAAGGCAGGTATTTTAACTGAATGGAGTCATGAGGATACTAAAAAATAGAGGAAATTTTCATCAGCAAACAAGAAATTCTAAAGCTTAGAAGACAGAAAAGCAAAGAGAGACAGTGTTGACTGAGAAGAGGACCAGAGGGAAAGGACACAGCCCACTCCGAGAGCAGCAGGGAGGTGTATATGCAGAGGAGTCCAAACTCTTGGAATGGGCCCTGGAGAGGACTTGAGGCTTCACTGAAGAACTGCCCCTGGAACAGTGAAGACTGGCAGGTGTCCCCTTTCTCTTGTTAATGCCAAGTTACTGACAGGAGCTGCTTTTAACCACTCTCTGAACCCTCAGTCCCTCTCTCTTTGAAGAAACATCCTGACCATGGGCTCCCTGTTTGGGTGCAAGGCCCTGGAAAAGGAGAAATGTAGAATGTGAGGAACTCCGGGCTGTTAGAACCAACAGGGAAGGGGAGAGTATGATGGGGAAGTATCTCTGCCCAGGGGGCACAGGCACTGCCTGCTTCAGCATCAGAATTAAGCAGAGGAGAGTGGTTGAAGGGCCAGTCCATAGCCTGCTGCTCCAGACCCAGGCACCTCAGATGAAGCCTGTCAGTCTCAGTCAGCCCTCCCAGTCAGGGGAAATGGGTGAGTACTGCTTCAGAGGAGACCTGTATTAGCACCTATGTTAATGTACCTAATCTTTCTATCATTATTCATGTTCATTAAACAACTGAGGCTTGCCAGATATTGAAGGAAAACAAATAACATTTAACAACAACAAGAACAGTAACAAAAAGTTTCCATGAGATTAAAGATAACGAAAAGAATGAAAAAGTAACTTCTGATTGATATCTTCAAAAAGACTTAAGAGGCTATTGAACCCATAAGACAAATACATATGTATATATATTTAATGATATGTTAATATATATATGATATCCTCTAGTGCAATAAAACCTAAAAGAGCCCTGGCCAGGTGACTCAGTTTGGTGGTCACCCTGTACACTAAAAGGTTGTGTGTCCAATCCTTGGTCAGGACACATATGAGATTGTTGATTTGATCCCTGGACGTGGTGCCTATGAGAGGCAACCAATCAATATTTGTCTCTCACATTCATCTTTTCTCTTCCATCTCTCTCTTTCTCTCTCTCTCTCTCTTTCATCAATAAACATATCCTTGGGTATTAAAAAAACCTAAAAGAAAAAATATTTTTAAAAAATGAAGTACAGCTACTGGAAAGGAAGAGACATCCTGCCATTATCTGTAGATATACAATCTTCTACCTAGACACCTAGATGGTGCAAGGGAATCAATTGAAACTACTAAAACTAATAAGAATGTTTACTAAGGCATCTGATGTAAAATCAATAAACACAAATTAGTAGCTTTCCTGTGAGCCAGGGAGGGAGACGGTGACCAAACCTTCATTCTGATCCCCGTTGGCTCTTGCACTGCCCTGGCCACGTGGAGGTGGTGGTGCAACCTTCTGGCTAGGAGAAGTGTGCACTCTCCCGAGGAGCTTTTGACATTCCTGATACAGGCATCACGACTTTCCCTTTCCTCTCTCCATCTGACAAGGGCTTCAAGCTGCCTGGCTGTGCTGACTGGGTATCTTGTAAAGATAAGGCCACAAGGGGCAAGGGAGACACATCCTCTCCATCATCAAGCTGCAAAGCCAACACTGGCAGCTGCTTACCTTTGGCCTTGCTTTTTCATGAGGAAAATAAACTCCCATTTCTTTAAGCCACAGCTGTGATTTCTGTTGTTTGTGGCTGAAAACATTCCTAACTGGCACATTCACAACAATCCATGCAATGGGAAAAAATTTTATGCACAAAAGAAGCAAAAACTATAAATTAGAAATAAATAAAATAAGAAAAATGCAAGAGCTATGTGAAGAAAAGTATTTTTAAAAAGGCTTCAAAAAAATTAATGGACCAGTTTCTGATTGGGAAGATTTCCTAGGATAAAGATTTTTATCTATGAGCTAATGTCCTGTCAACTGAAATTCTATTAAGATCATTCATAGAACTTATCAACTGATTCTAAAGTTAATCTGGAAAAATAAAGTGAACAAGAATAGACCTTCAAAATTTTTGAAAAAAAGAGGAAACATGAAGAATATTGATCCTGTCAGATATCAAACCTACTGTTTGATATATTATCTCTATTATCTAAAACAGTGCAGGAGTAGGTAAATACCATAATGAACAGATAGGAAATCTGAAAACAGACTCATATACATGGGATTCGGTATATAATAAAGGTGACATTTCAAGCCATCAGGAAAAGAACAGATGTTTATTACATGGTGTTGGAAAAGTAAAGTATCCATTTCACAAGAATCAAGTTTGTGCACTATCATATGTCACACATATAAATTCCAAGCAGAATAAAGAGCCATGTGTAATAAACACAATCTTTAAAACATTGGGAAAAAATGAGTAAGAAACTTTTAATTTTATAAAGATAAAGATTGACATTGATGATCATCATAAACACACCATAAACAAAACCAAAGCGCAAACGACAGCCTGGAAGACAAGTTTTTCAGCATATATAACAGAAAGAGGATCAACATCAATGTTTATAAGAAATTCTTGCAAATCAATAAAATAACAAACTCAATAGGAGAGTGGAAAAATTATTAATAAGCAAGATAAGAATCTTCATCAGACATACAAATACCTAAAAAATATGTTTAACCTCATTAATAACAGAAAATTGCAAATTAACAGTTAGTTCTTGCCATCAGATGAGCAAAGGTCAGAAGGCATGTTAATATACAGTCGTGAAGGGGTAAAAAATTGTTTACTTTCATACACAATTATAGAAGTGAATGAATGGAACATTTTGGGGGGAGGCAATCAGCTATGATCTCTCTGTGTTGAAAACGCACATGAATTTTGACACAGCCATGCCATTGATTCTCTTTTAGCTCTATCACTCGCCTTACCGTCACAGTCAATGTCCTTTAGAAATATTCTATGGCCACTTTCTCATCTCCCATTCACTCTGACTTCTACCAGTGTGGCTTATTACCTTCACTCACCCTCCATTCCATTGGAACTCTTCTGGTGGGAGTCATAAATACCTAATTGTCATATACAACAAAATCTTTTAAGTATTTTCCCTATTTGTCCTTCAAATATTTGAAGCTGTGGAACAGTTCTTCAGTGACAGTAGCTTTTCCTTTGGCCTCTAAGACTCTTCACTCTTGTTTTTACTTCAACCTCTCAATCAATCGCCTTTGCTAACTTCTCTTTCTTTGATCCTTCAAAGTTGATGTTCCCCAAGGGTCATTGCTTACCATTCTTTTTCTTACTGTACACATTCTCCTTGGGTGAGCTCAACCTATGGGTTTAAAATCTATTTATATCTGTTTCAAGATTCCAAAATAATCAGCCTCTTTAGTCCAAAGCCACTACTGAACTCCAGATTCTTATGCCTCCCTTCTAACATCTCCACAAGAATATTCCACAGGTAATTCAACAATCTCAAAAACATGATCCTCTCTCTATACTCTTTGTATTGATAAAAGCTCTACTCTCTACCCAGTCACCATACCTAGAATCCTGGAAGTCATGTGAAACACCTGGTCATCCCTAACAACACCCTCATATTCTATCTTTCAAACAAGTCCTACAAATTTCTTAGTTAAACTTTTCATACATACCTGCTTTTCTCTCTCCTCCTTGATACTGCATTAGATTATTCCCCCATCATCTATTCAAGAAGTTCTTTACCTGGAATTCATGGACTCACATGAATCTGTGAATAGACTTCAAGAGATCTGTGAGTTACCTAATATTATATGTAAAATATGTATGTATATGCATATAAGATTTTAAAAAGGGATACAGGGCCCCAACAGGGTTAATAAAAATGAGCTTAGACTAATTGTTTATAGTATTCTAGTTATTCTTCCTGTTTCTAGACTCACCCTTCTGACCTGTCCCTCCATCTTTCTGTGATGATGTCTTTCCAAAATATTAGTCTGATCACAGCCCTGCTATAAAAATACTATAATATCTTACCATTTCAAGATAAAACCTGGCTCATTTGTAGGGCCCTCTGTGATCTGGCTCCTGCTGACTTCTGTAACATTTTGTATATTTGTTTTCTTTCATCCTTACATCACAACCCCAGGCCATAACTTTTTAATAATTAAATTGTCCTTAATGTCCTGGCTGTTCTGTACTTTACCTTTGCTCGCATGGCATTCTTTACTTGGATGTTGTTCTTCATAACACCTTTGCTGTACTCCCTTTGCCATGAAGCCCATCAGACCATCCACTCCAGGTAGAATCGGCTACTTCTTCCTGTATGCCCAGAGAACACCTTATATAAAGCTTTATCATACTCCCTATATTTTTCATGTTATTGACATTACAGGTCAACTCTTGTACTGAACTGTACACAGTCTGATGTAAGGGACAGTGTCTTATATATTTCCCTCCAGTAAATAACAGAGTGCTTACTCCACAAATGTTGATTGAATGACTTAAAAGGGGACCTCCAGCCAAGATGGGGGCATAGGTAGAAAAGCTTTGCTTCTTCACACAACCAAAAGAAGGACAACAACAAATTTAAAAACAACAAACTAAAACTGTCAGAAAGTTGAACTGTATGGAAGTCTGACAACCAAGGAGTTAAAGAAGAAACATTCATCAAGATTGGTAGTAATGGTGTAGAGACAGGCAGCCCGAGGGAGAGGACACAACAAGGCAGAGGACTGGGTGGTCTGACATTTGCGTGTGGATGAGCCTGGAAGAACAACTGGGGAGTGAGACAGACTGTGCAACCCAGCACAGGGAAATAAAGCCTCAAAACCTCTGGCTGTAAAAACCTGTTGGGGTTATGGTGGTGGGAGAAACTCCCAGCTTCACAGGAGAGTTTGTTGTAGAGACCCACAGGGTTCTAAAATGTACACAAGCACACCCACCTGGGAATCAGCTTCAGAAGGGTCCAATTTGCTTGTAGGTAGTTGCAGAAGTGACTGAAAGCTGGCCAAGTGACAAGAAAGTGGCACTGTTCCTTCTCGGACCCCTCCTCAACATACAGCACCACAACTCAGTGACATAAGTTACCCAGCCCTGGCCAATACCCGAGGCTCTGCCCCTCAAAATGTAACAGGTGCTCCAAGACAAAGAAATATGGCCCAAATGAAAGAACATATTACAATTCCAGAAAAAGAACTAAGCAAGGAGAAGATAGCCAACCTATCAGATGCAGTGTTCAAAACACTGCTAATCAGGGTGCTCATAGAAATGATGGAGCTCAGTCACAAAATATAAGAAATGAAGGCTATGCAAAGTGAAATAAAGAAAAATATACAAGAAACCAACAGTGATGGGAAGGAAACCAGGACTCAAATCAAAGAGAGCAAAAGGAAGAAATAAACATTCAGCTGGGACAGAATGAAGAAACAAGAATTCAAAAAAATGAGGACAAATTTAGTAGCCTTTGGGACAACTTGAAATGTTCCAACATCCAAATCACAGTGGTGCTAGAAGGAGAAGAACAAGAGCAAGAAATTGAAAATTTATTTGAAAAAATAATGAAGAAAAATGTGCCAAATCTGGCAAAGGAAATAGACTTCCAGGAAGTCCAGAGAGTCCCAAAGAAATTAGACTCAGTGAGGAACACACCAAGACACACACATAATTACATTACCCTAGATTAAAGATAAGGAGAGAATCTTAAAGCTGTAAGAGAAAAGGAGACAGTTACCCACAAAGGAGTTCCCATAAGACCATCAGCTGATTTGTCAAAAGAAACCTTACAGGCAAGAAGGGGCTGGCAAGAAGTATTCCAAGTCATGAAAGGCAAGTACCTACATCCAAGATTACTCTACCCAGCAAAGCTATCATTTAGAATGGAAGGACAGATAAAGTGCTTCCCAGAGAAGGTCAAGTTAAAGGAGTTCATCATCACCAAGCCCTTACTACATGAAATGTTAAAGGAACTTATCTAAGAAAAACAAGATCAAAACTATGAACAGTAAAATGACAACGAACTCACAACTACCAACAACTGAACCAAAAAAAAAAAACAAACAAACTAGGCAAACAACTAGAGCAGGAACAGAATCACAGAAAAGGAGATCACATGGAGGGTTATCAGCAGGGAGGTGGAGGGAGAAGATGGGGGGAAAGGTACAGGGAATAAGAAGCATAAATGGTAGGTACAAAATAGACAGAGGGTGGTTAAGAATAGTGTGGGAAGTGGAGAAGCCAAAGAACTTATATGTATGACCCATGGACATGAACTAAAGGCGGGGGAATGCTGGTGGGAGGACAGGTGCAGGGCAGAGGGGGATAAGGGGGAGGAAATGGGACAACTGTAATAGCATAATCAATAAAATATACTTAAAAAAACAAAAAAAAAGACTGACTTAAAATGGTACCAATGTGGTTGTTTTACTACCATTGACTTCTTCTCATGTGTTAAAAACAAAAGAAATGGAAAGAGCATCTCAGATAATAGAAAGTGATTAGGAAAATTTGTAAGGTATAGACAGAATCTTATAAATATCAAATCTTCATTGCAAAGGCCAAGAATTCCAAAATAATGTGAAACAAGAAACATGATAAAGTTTAATTTTTGCTGGGAGCAACATGGCTTTCTGTTGTCCTCATTCAAATATTAACTTTATAAGATTTATTTTTCATAACCTGTGTGTAATGTTAAAAGACGTACTAGCCTGACATCTATACTAGAACGTAAAATCAAGACATTGGTGTTTTGAGTTTACAAATAACTAATTGAAAGTAAGAATAGAAAATAGGAATAAAACAAGCAGCTTTTACATTTAAAGTATAAAAATAAAGCAGCTGATTCTGATTCTAAGATTTTGACATATTGTAGGCAAGATCATTTCTTTTCAAAATTCTTTGACATATAAATCTTGAAAAGTCACGTGGATGCCTCAAGAATATGTATCATGTTGCATTTGTGTATAGTCCCATGTCGAAGGCAGGAAGGAAAATGGACAGAGATGAAAGAAAATATGCCATATGTGTACAGGGCGGGAGAGGGCTTGGGGGGAATTTCTAAAAAAATACACCAAGTTCTTGAAAAGGAAGTTTCCTACTTGCTTCAGTGAAATAACAATCTTACATAAAGAATGCATTATCATTGCATCACGCAAATATTGACCAACTTAGCTAATCGCGGCTGTACATCCAGCGCCTCTTTTTTCCCCTGGAGTCTGCAGCGACAGCTTTGTGTACTCTGCCGTCTCTTGTGCCTGAGCCAACAACTGATAGAGTATTAGATCAAAGCCTTAATACACAGATGCCAGGCAATTTGGTATCAAACAAGCGATAAGAGTACAAAAGAAGTCTCAATGTCCTTTCACCACAATTTGAACAGCAAATAGTTAATTAGGTTGATAATAGATGTCAACATTTCACATGATGTCATGGTTCTCGAAAGTGTAACTTCTCCTGCCCTGAGATGGAAAGCTGCATTATTTTATTCTTTAAAAGAAGCAAGGATGAATACCCTTTCATTATTTATGATTTTTCTCCTCTGAAGCACTTGGTTAAACATAGTTTTAATTATTTCTTCAGGTTTTTTTAAATAAAGGAACAGAATATAATTTTTATCTGCATAATTTAAGTGAGGTTTTTAAACGGTGATATGATGAGCCAGTAAAGTTTGCATTCAATGCAAATAATCAAGGCCTGAATTCATTAAGGATGATGTAGATGCTATTTCCAGATTTTTTTTTAGGTTTCTTTATGTGTGATTTACAAAATGTGTTACCCACTCATCCCCCAAAAATGATGTCATGAAACATGAAACACCTGTATCTTCATGCAATTTTTATTGACATGAAAACAATCAACAATTTAGTTATTTTAAATAACTACCATATTTTGCCATGTATAATCACACATTTTGCCCAAATTTCTGAGGGAAAAATAGGGATGCACATTATACATGGGTAGTACTAATTCCGTAGCTATATAATTAAGTGCTAAAATTCCTTTATAATGCAAAAAACAAGTATCTAAATATAAATAAATAAATAATCGAATTTAAAAATTTAAACGAAAGATATTTTTTCCTGACAGTTTGGGCCAAAAATGTGGGTGGGCATTATGCACTGTATGATATGGTCAATCAAACATCAGAAAAATTGAATACGTTACAAAGGTTTTTTTTTGTCTATGTAAGCAGAACACAAACAGGTCAAAGGTATGAAATACTCTAAAGTGTATTTTTTTAACTAAGATATGTATAAAGGTTATTAGGGAAATGATACCAGGTCTGTCCAGAAAGTGTCCATCTACACAATACGAAAAATGGAGGCCTTTATTGAAGAACATACAAGATACAACAAACATTGCACATAAGACAATGATGCCTCAGTCCCCTTCAAAGCAGACACCTTGGGACCTCGCACAGTTCTCTGATCTTTGTTAACTGCAGTTTGTACCCATTCAACATTCTTAGGTGTTCTGCTTGTGGCAGGCCTTCCAGAACGTGGATTGCTTTCAATGGACTCTCGACCCTCTTTCAGGCATTTGTGCCACACTTTTATTTGTCCTGTACTCATTGCATCGTCCCCGAAGGCCTTCTGAATCATCTGAGTAGTTTCTGCAGAGGAATGTTCAAGCTCAGTGCAAAATTTGATGCCGATTCGTTGCTCTGCTCGCTCAGTCATTTTGAACGTGACGGCCACACAGTACACATGCTCACTCAACGCATCTGCCACTCCCAATGACTAGTACAGTGAAGTTGTCATTGTTCACGCATGTGCATTCCAGTCCTCTCTCCTTGGCTGCCAGGTTACATCGATGTCATGCAAAATGTTCTCGTTATATTAACAATGGCTGGACTTTTTCCAGACAGATCTGCTGTATCTTCCTAAGTCTCCATTATCTAAGGTAAGTAATAAATGTCTCCCCAATGCCCAGTGAAGTGCCAGACTCTTAAAGTTGACAAGTTGCATTATTTGTAAGTGAAAAAAAAAATCTAAAACAAACAAAAAAGCCCCAAACCTCCCCAGCCAGATATCAAGGGAGATGAAAATAAACATCATAGCAACCGCACCACTGATAGGACTTTGCCAAATACGTGATGTGTCACTAACTTTAGTTGGAACAACCACATAGTAAATCTCTAGAACACTACTTCCCTTTCCCAGATTTTATAATAAAATCAATGTACATTAACAGTGCCATCTACTGCTTAGCAGTTACACTACAGTGCCCCAAAGTGGCCCCAAATGAGCCCCGGGTAGTTACTTTTATTTTCTTTAGGGGCTTTGTCGTTGGATCTGGTCCACGGTGCTCTTCTGAGGGCACTATGAAATATGTTAAACGTATATAGTCATTGGCGAATGGCTTTCTTAAAAAAAGCCAGATTCCAAATAGTGAGTGAATCATGGGAACAACAACGTAGTGAAAAAGTGTTGGAGCAAAGGGTGGCAGAGCTGGTTCTTGCTCTTTTTCTTGTTCTGTCATTGTTTGATCTAGTTTTCTGCTTGGCCTTCACAATTCTGCTTGGCATAGTGTTAGCAAGGTAACTTTATGAGTTTTTTCTTTAAGGAGAAAAAAACACGTTATGTGAGTTCCAGAATGAAGACATTGCATCCTCTTTAAAACCCTTTACAAATACTTTTGAAACTTATTGAGATTTTTTTTAGCTGAGAGTAGGGATAGTTATTTTAAGGTCCTCTATCATGCAAATAAAATTACTTAGATAAAAACTAAAATATACAGTCAATCAAGTTTTTAATATACAGAATTCTGGTATTTAGGTATTTTTGTAATTATTTCTCTTTCTATGGTTTTATAGAGCCCAAATCCAACCAGAATGGAAAAACTCCCCTCCCACATGAAATTCACATCTTAAAATTTTTTTAAAAATCATGATGACATGTACCTCCTGATGTAATGCAGTAAAATGAACACAATATTATTTAATGTACTATTACTGCCAGAAATACATAACCTGAATCTAATCATTAGGAAACATCAGACAAGCCAAAATTAAGAGATTTCCTATAAAAAATTGGACTGTAATTTTCATAATTGTCAAAGTCATGCAAAACAAAAGAAATGCTGGTTCTGTCCCAGATTTGAGGAGATGAAGGAAACCACTAAGTGTAATGTGTACCCTGGAATGGGCCCTGGAGCAGGGCAAAAACTGACATAGAAAATATGACCACTGGCAAAATTTAAACGTGGGCTATTTATTAGATAATAGTATTGTATTGATTCAATGTTAACTTTCTTGAATTTGATAAAAATATCATGGTTACGAGAGAAAATGCCATTGTACTTAGGACATACATTCTAGAGTACATGGGGACAATACCTGCCCCTTAAATGCTTCAGAGCAAAGGATGGCAAAGCAAAGGGGGCAAAATGTTAACTATGGGTGAGTTTGAGTGAAGAGTAAAAGGGCTACTATTCTTGCGACTTTTCTGTAATTTTGAAATTATTTCAAATGAAAAAGGTTTTACACTTGATCTTAGCCAAAAGGCCGGGAAGCGATCAAATCAAAAAGGTTTTAAAGTGGTAAATATATTTTACTTAATTTTAAAGCTGGAAAAGGCTGAAGAAAACCACTTAGCCCAAACATTTTACTTTCTCTCTGAGGAAACTGTAACCCTAAAAGCCCTAGCACTGCCTAAGGTCGCAGAGAAACGAAAGAGCTCACGTTCGCTGACTCCCCAAACCGTGTCTTTTCCAGCAAGGCACACTGCTGTGATGACGCATCACAGATGCTATAGCGCCATGTTGCTGGCAAAGCTGCCCACACTGGTCAAGGTACAAACAGTCACCCTCAAATACCCCGCGCCAGCAGTCTGCCGTGCCTGAGAGGGTGACAGCGAAGAAGACCTGTTGCCTTCCCCAGGGAACACACAGGCGGGGGGGATGGGCAGGTCGCAGTGCATACATAACCCAAACTCTGGCCTTTGATCTTATTTTAAACCTCAAATTACATGTAAAGGGGTCAACTCTTGGGTTAACAAAACAGTCATAGATAGGTATTTTCTATACACAGCACATTTTGTTGGTCTTTATGTCCTTTGTTACTTGATAAAAGATGGGAGTCAAAAGCACAAATACTGGGCCTCTTAGAATCCAACCTTAACACCTCTCTCCAGACTATATTTTTCCTTACACTGTACAATCAGAGCTCATGAGAAGATGAGATGAATGAGCCTATTTTCTACATTAAAGTGCCAGCAGTTACAGCGAAAGAAAAGAGAGAGGAAGAAAAGAGAGGAAAAAAATCAAGAAATAAGGGAAAAGAGAGTCTCTTTAAGTAATCGACATCTTTTTTTTTTAGTTACTGATTAAACAGTGAATTATTTAAAAAAATGAATGAAATATGTTTTTATGTGTAAATCAGCCACTCTTTTCAAATGTGCCATAATAACGTGGGAAGGGGGACACACACCACACACACATCTTTTGGAGGGCAGGCCCCGTGTAGCACATACAGGCTTCCCCTGCTAGGTGAGTGTTCTAGGAACCCATCTGTATCAGTGTACCACCTGGCCTTGTTGTCAGAGGCTGCTTTCAGCTTTGGTGAATTTTTTTTGAAGACCATTTCAATGTGTTTGCCTATTTCATGAGGGGGATTTACAAGCGCACCCACCCACACCAGGCAGAATATTCAGCAATTTTTTATCAAAAACCGCATGAAGAGATTTTCTATAAAAAACAGTGGCCCAACCCTCCCTATTCATTGGACCTCACCCTGAGCAACTTTTTTTATTCGTTTCCCCAGCTGAAAAAAGCCCCCGAAGGGAAATGTGCTGGTAGGGAAAAGGTGAAACAGGCAACAGCCGAAGCACTAAAAGGCATCAGAATCGACGAGCTCAGAAACTGTTTTGAGTGATGGAAAAACACATCTTGATAGGTGCATTGCATCAAATGGAGAGTACTTTGAAAGTGACTGACTGAAGTTTGAACATGTAAGAATAAATACACATTTTTTTATAAATAAAGTCTGGGTTCTTTTGTGTCCCTCCTCCTATGTATTTGCCTACCTATCACAGCCTCTAGCAAGGTCTCACTTACTGCTTTCATATTAATTTATTCATTTAGAAGGCAATAACTGAGTAGTAAAGGAAAATGACTCTTTCTGTGATGCTCAAACATCTGATTCATTTGGTTAAATGTCTGTCAATCAACCAAAATTTTATGTCTTTCCTTCAGCAGCACTAAAATGCAAAGCCACCTAACACCAAACAATTTAAATAATAATCCCCTACCCCAAAGGAATTTTCCCCCAGAATTAGTAAAACGTTGTCAACACATAAATCAAAGACTGTGAGAGTCCTAGCCTGCATCAGACTGTGCTTCAACCTACCAGGGTCAGCTCACAACCAAGACACATGCACTGTGCTGGGTAAGTGCCTGCTCAGTGTCCTCAGGGATCCCTATCACAACTTTGCTTCACGTTTACTGAGGACTGTCCATTTATGTCTACATTTAAATGTGAATAATATCAGAGACGACAGTGCTGGGTAGAATTTCCAGAAGCATCAAGTTTTCACGTTGGGAGCATCCACTGGAAGCCGAGTAGAAGTGGGCGAGGCAGGATGCATGGGGTCAAGACAGTGGGCAGAGGGTCACATCACCTGTGTTGAGCCCTGGCTCTGCAGCCGACTATTCCTTCTGTGTCTCAGTTTCCTCATCTGGAAAGTGGGGTAATAAGGTGACCTAAATCATGAGTCTGGGGCCCAGAAGCTGGGGAATGTCAGCTACTGCTAGGGAAAGTTTACTAACAATTTAAAACTTTGTTTTGCACATGTTTTACAAGACCCTTGCGTGCGTACCAAGTCTTCATAAAGAAAGATTCATGCACCTTCTGTGTTAGGTGTTTGGATTCCTGGGGCTTTAACTTTAGAACAAATGAGAATGGGGGTGGGGGAGGGATAGGGCCCTGGACACTGTATTTAACATTTTACTCAGGAGTTTGAGAACCAGAATGTTAGTCACTTATACACGCGCCACTTAATTTGCTCATTTCTAACAAATTTACTGCCTCACAAACCACAGTACATAATAATAAGAACACAAAATGTAAATAAATCTTCCTTGCCAAGTAATATATGTAACTACTCAAAATGAAAAATGGTGGCCTGCCTGGCAAACGGTAGACAGATTAAAAGAACATCAGTTAAACCTGTTCCCTAGGTTTCCGAGGAGCTCTGCATGGGGCTTTATTCATAGCCAGTGTTTGCTGCCAGAAGATGGCTTTACTCCTCAAGTAAGTTATGCTCTCAAGGTAGCAAAGCTAGTAGAAACCTAGGCTGCCAGTTCCCACCAAAAAGTAACAGAGTTACATGAGCTATGGAGACCCAGAAGACCAGTCCCTAGCTCCTTGGGGACCCTTTTCATTGTATCTTGCAGGTAGGATCCATTCATCCAATAAAGCCTTCTCGAGTAGCTCATATGCAGGGCACTAGTCATGTGGCTGCTGGATGCCCTAAATGTGTCGGTCCAGCCCTTTTGCCATAACATCTGTGTATTCAACTTCAGTTCTGTATGAAGAGTTTGTGGGAGGAGGAGATGGTGAGTAAAAAAGTAAACGGAATTTCTTTTAAAAAAAAGCACTTGTAGAACTGAAATAAATGGACATTAAGATCTATTGTAATACTATGTACTCTCTGGTGGGTTCTCATCTTTTCTCCCTAGTCATCAGGAAGACAACAGACATACACAGTGCAGCACGGAGGAGAACACTCCTGCAGCTTCAGAGACTACTGTGATCTGCGGCAGCGTCCTGGGGCAGGAACAAAGAGGGGAGAACCCCAGGGGGTACATGCCATTACGTCTGTGTCCTTCCCGATTTTGGCAGTATTCTCCTGCTGGATTCCCCTCACGAACAAAAACAAGAACTCAGGAGACCAGTCTTATTAGTCAGAAACAATCGTCTCTCCAGCCCCAAATTCTGACTCTGACAGTGGCACCAAGGGATGTTTGCAAGGACACCTGATTTTGACCTCAAAAGTGAGGGATAGACCTCAAGTGCCCTAACTAAATTCTTCCTAAGGGAAAGTTTAACTGCTTTGTAGAGAACAGTTTGCTCAGTCTACAAGAAATAAACAGCACCGGGCTTTTGCTCTCTGCTTGTGATTTTCCCTAAGTAAACTCATTTGTCTGAACTTAAAGTGCGTTGTGTTTGTTCCTTCAAAAACACGGAATTGTGGGGGTTTCATAGAAAGGATGATTTAGATTCCATTTACCATAAACATTAAGCACTTTTCCTATTTATTTTTTTTTCAGCCACATTTTATCACCAGTATTGCCAAATAGACTGACTATGCCTTGCAATAAAAAACAGAAACCAGAGTCCAGATAAATTAAGGTTCCATGAATTTCAGAAAACACCTGGTGGGTGGGGGGGACCCATTTCCTTCCTAGCTCAATTTCTGAACTTTTTTGACAAAGTTATTCAGTAACTAACAGCAAAATTCCAGACGGGCATGCTGTACTAAGTCTTATGGGAAATAGGGTTAAAGATAATGTAAGAAAAGCCAGTCTCAATATTTAGTCACTGAATAATTCTGTCAGGTTGTATTTACCATGCAGACCACCCTTGTGCTCTGACTTAAGCCCATAGTTTTTGTTTTCTTTTACCTTTTCTAACTTCGTGGCTCAGTCCCTACCCGATATCGATTTCACACTCTCCTCGATGGAAATTGGCAGCCAGCGCTCACCCCCATGGCCAGACGGTGCATCGCAGAATTATCTCTCAACGTACGGCAGCCACCGCTGTATTCGTTCCTTTTGTCTTATTATTTTTCTCTAGAAGATATATTTCCCCTTCAGACCATCTCAGTTTGCTCATATTTTTTTTTCTTTTTAGTGGCTATCAATTTATTCCTCTGACTTTATGGCGGAAAATGGTCTCAAGCCTTTGACACGCTCATTTCTTCATTAACCACGCTGCACTGTGGGGTGGCGTTTTCATTTATACGTAGTCAGCAGACGATCTAATTTTGTGAGAAGACTGTAGGAGAAAAACAGGATTTTTAGGTAAGTCCATAAAATTATAGAACTGTATTTCCGCACTTGAAAGTGTCTTTTCTCTACATATTAACAAATGTGGTTTCCTAAAAATTACATTTGAAAAATAAAAGAAGTTGACAATATTATTAACTTTTAAAAGATATGATGGAGACCCCTCATCAACAAACTCTGGTGGAGTCTTCGTAAACCGTGAGACACGACCTAGACACAGGCTAGTAGCTGATCATTGCCCGTGCGGAGAATATGACTGACTTGCTCATTCAGGTCACCATCTTCCCCAGGGTCCACCAAATTGTACTCATTTGCTTGGAGCCCAACCCAAATCCCTCTTTTCCATGAAATCCACTTCAGTCACACTAAGCAATATGCTTTCTTCCTCCTTTGCATTGTTAGGTTGGCACCTATTTGTCAAATTTGTCCAAAGACTTCAGAAACTGAGCTGGGGGCCTTTGCAATGTTTCAGCTGTTCCTGTAGCTTTCCTTTCTTGCAGCTCTGATATTGTTGCTGAGAGTGGGATCCAGTTTGATGGCACCCACAGGCTGCTGGAAGGGCCATGCAAACTGACATTTTCACAGGGCCGTCATCACTGCCTCGTGAAGGAAAGAGAAATTCCAGGTGGCGTGCGAAGCCATTGAATACGCCACTATAGAAGAGAAGAAGAAAGCAAGAATGAGAAAAAGCATGAGAAAGCAAAGATCCAGGCCCAAGATTGTAAAGCCCAGTGGCAAGCGGGAGTCCAGCATCTCCTAGGCTTTCTCTGAGCTGCACGTGAGCTCAGACCTCAAAGCCCAGCTCCCGGAGCTGACTGTAACAGTAGCCAAGCCTGCCATAGGAACTTCAGAATGTTTATTGTTTCAAGAAAAATGGTCCCAGCACTAACAGACACGCTGGGTCCAAGGCTGACTTATGAGCTCAGCTGGCTCTGCTCCACCTGCCTGGGTCAAAACGAAGCAGGGTCACAATGGAACCCTGGCTATAAAGGAGAGGCCAACATTCAAGGTTCCTTCCTCACTGCGAGCTGGGAAAGAGACTGGAGAGAAGCGAGCGAATGATGCGGTGATACCTTTCTTGTCAACGTTTCCTGTGAGCTAACCTAGAGCAATTGTGGAGAGCAGACAAGGCCAGCAGGCCAGCAAGGGGCCAGAGCTCTGCATAGTGGGAAAGGGCCTCCTGAGGACACCCAACAGCATCGACAGAACACAGAACTGGGTCACAGGAGACCAGAGTGCCAGAGCTGCACCACCCAGACCAACACCATTTACGCCAGCACCACCCAGACCAGAACTACACAGAACATCACTGCCACTGGGGCCCAGCATGCCAGCCATACCATGGTGCTTCTCCCAGGCCCAACCTGCCATGTGGTTCTGCTCAAGGCGACCCCCAGCAGGGCCAGGCTGCTCAGTAACCAACAGGAGCAGGCTGGTCCTGGTACGTGGCAGACTCCTATTGAAACCAGACCTAAGACATCAGGAACATGGGCCAGAAGGCTCCATACTGTGAGCAACTGGCAGGCCCCTGACACCATTGCTTTGTTGCCTGTCACTCCCAGTAACCTGTAAAATGAAAATCTGGACTCCAGGAGTCAGTTTGCTGAGGACTCCAGTATTTCCACTATATCATATCTGCCTTCACTAAATATTTGGGAGCCAAAGAAACCACCAAAGGCGGCTGCGGAAAAGACAGGGAAGGCAATGCAGCAAATGAAAAGACTAGAGAAAACCAGGCTGCTACTCAATGAAAAGTTACCTGTCCAGGCTGACACTAAATTCAGGCTGGCAAACCCAACCACTGAAACGGAAAATCAAGGGAAAAACTATTATTGAGTTACTACTGAATAGACAACAACTAGCTCCCGAATACATAAAACCAACTCAGCTCCTGGAGAAGGAAAAGATGTATTCCAAGTTGAAGAAGCCATTGGAAGCAGCGAGGGCAGCATCTTTAACGAAAAAGAACCAATGCAGAGAAACGCAGTTGTTACAGCAGATGCTCAAAAAAGCACAAGCAGGGGCAGCTGCGAGGGCCCAGGACATAACCATGATGCACAGCAGAAGAAGGCAGGGGAAGGAGGCAGCCCAACACCACGGCCCCCAGCCCAGGGTTCCAGTGCCAGGAAGATAAGTCCCCATAACTTCTGGCCACAAAAGCCAGTGGGTATTGAGTCAGTAGAAGAAACTTCTAGAGTCCCAAGCAGCTCCTCTTTTTAAAGAACCCACACACAGACTTACTCAGACTCACTCCCTCTGAGCTCCAGCTCCAGGACAGCAGCTTGAAAGGCACCAGGGGCATATGGGGAGGAACTGAAGTGTCTGGCATCAAGGCAGAGGCTGAGGGACAGCTTTCTTCCAGACAGAAAGGTGGGCAGAGACCTTTGTCCCTTTTCTGAGCCCTCCCCCAACAGAGCCACAGAGCCGGCAGGCAGGTACTGTGTCTGAGAATCCATCAACCTGGCTAGCACTGTTTGCCCTGCCCTGGAAATACCTTGGGACTCTGTCCCACCCAACTTATGAGCTCACCCAAACTGTTAACTATGACTATTCCATGTGAATGGCTGGTCTTGGCTCATGCTTCACAGCTTCCTAAATCCTCTCAAACAAGCAACAGCCAACCTCAGTGACCCCCAGCCCCCAGCCCCCATACCTCTCGCTAAGTGGTGCTAACTTGGCACTAGCAGCAACCAGCCTATACCCACAGCTTGGCTTCACCTGGGAATCTCCAAGACCAGCACAAGTACCAGCTGCCTCAGTTTGCTTTTTAGTTCATGCAGGGTGGCCCCAGGCAGAACACAGGCGGGGGCTGACCTTGGTTTGCATCACCTGGGAATCCACAGAGTCTGCACACCCAGTGGACAGCTATAGACCACGTCGGAGCACCATCACACTGCCCCTGCACAGCTGGAGGTTTGTGGTCAGTGGTCACAGCCAGCCCTTGCAGCTGAGTGGCCCGGGTAAATCCCTCCCAACAGCAATCAAGGCTCAACTACAAGAGGATGTACCGAGCCCACATAAAAGGCATACCTTTATACCTAGCTTGGGCAACAGGGAGTCATAGCAGCTCTGATTCACTTTCATTCTGTATATCACTGGAGCACAACTACTTAGGAGATCTAATTTGCATGGATCATATGTGTAAGTCATATTGGGCTGTGTTGGTCTTAGCTTTCCAGTCTCTGCAGAATAGGACAGGAAACAAGAACAAGGCTGAAAGGACACTGAGCTTTAACCTACCATGTCTACCACAACTACTGTGAAAAAGATTTTAGGAAATGCCCTTGACATGGATGTTTGCAGTTCACTTATTTAGGGTAGATCCTGGAAGTAAAGGTACTAGGCCAAGAAATTGAAACTTTTATTTTTTTTTGTTTTTAATATATTTTATTGATTATGCTATTACAGTTGTCCCATTTTACTTCTCTCCTTTATTCCCCTCTGCCCTGCACCCCCCTCCCACCAGCATTCACTCTGGGACCCCTCCCACACATACTGCACCAAAGGCAGGGGCCCTGGTTGCCCCTCCCTGGCAAATACCTAAGGCTCCGCCCCTTACTATGTAGCAGGCATGCCTAGACAAAAGAAATAGAAACTTTTAGACTCTTATACCAAATTGTTTTCCAGAGAACTTGTATTACCATATAAGTATTGACTATTGAATCTGTTTTTAAAATTTTCAAGATTACCATCAGTGGTGGAAATCATAACAATGTGGTTATCTTTATGTTAGTAAGAAAAGCCAGTCTCTCCTCTCTCCTCTCCTCTCCTCTCCTCTCCTCTCCTCTCCTCTC